>JAFMPE010144710.1:1276-22857 GCA_024759925.1 Ficus religiosa
CAGGAGTATTCTTCACTTTTCAACCCTTCGCAATTGAATTTGTATTTAAAAATGAAAAGCAATACAAACTTGGTACAATCCAATAACAATTAATTATCAAAAACAATAGAAGCCCGAACGTGCACATATCAGTTTTATTCATAAAAAGCATACGAATTGTTTTTGTTACGAGTTTCTAAATCTGTCCATCCCAAAACTCCTGAGGTGACTTGCATGGGCCTTTTACGTGGGTGGGTAAAATCAAGTGCATCATACATTTTATCACATCATATATTTGATTAGAGGAAGGTGAAGACACACTAATTCTATTTTTAACTTGAGTTTGCCTAGTTGGAGTTTCCATTTTATCTCTGAGAATCATTCAAATCATTTTAGGGAATTTAGGGACGAAACAAAAATGTCAAACGACGAGAAAAGGTCAAAGGCCGGGCACATTCTATGTTCTCTAATGGTCTACTTATATTTAAAAATTACAAGTCAATCTATATATATATATATATATAACCGATAACCGAGCTGGTTAATGAATAGCAGGCCTATTTGATGTACCACTATTCATCATGAGTGAATCTCAAGTGTAAGCCTTGGCACTTATGAGACTTACCAACAATAATAGTAGAGCCAGGCAGTACTGATATTTGAAAAAAAAAAAAAATGGTTATCGAGAGAAACGACAATTACATATTTAAACGATCACACATTCACACTAGTATTAGACAATGACGAGAACAAAAAAAAAAAAAAAAAAAAAACATGACATCATGTAAAAACGCTAGTAAACCTAGAAATACAGATCAATTGGACAATGAACATTAAAACGACAATAAATTCGAAGTCCGACATCAAATGGAAAGCAACACTAGCGTCATTCGACACCAACTTGAAACAACTCATCAACTTTAAAGACGACATTAATTGCAAAATTTTGATTTAACGACAGTTTAAAGCCTGATAATGAAACAAAATCAATGGGAAAAGATATTAAACGTGAAAAGCGGCGTCCGTCGACAATTCACAGTTTCGCCTCAATTGCACAAAAAATGATGAAACGACACTAATTTAACACGACAATGATGAAAAACGACATTCATGGCACAGCTTTATTTTATTTTATTGCAGTATTCTAGAAAAAGAAGAAAAAAAAAATTTTTGGAAACGACGACAACATTAGACAGCAGCATCTACATGAATATTGGGGGGGAAGGAGTTTTAAACGAGAAATGCAACAAGCTAGAGAACACAAGAAACGACATGGATGGTAAAACGACAATAGTGCCAGAAAACGACAACTAGAGCAAACAATGGAAAACGATAGCGAAAGCCGAAGAAAAAATATAAATAAATAATGGAAAGAATTATGGAAGAAAAGAACCAGAAGAAGCATTGATCTGGAAAACAACAAAAGCGTCAATTTGAATTTAAAGTTCCTAGTAACCTTTTCACAAGAAATCGTCTTTAACATGGTTTGAGTCGCAGACCTTTTTTTTTTTTTTTTTTTTTTATTTTTTAATGGCCTTTTTAATAAATGAACCAAATTTTTAAAAATTAGTTAAAAGATATTTTTTTTCCCCTTAGAATGGTTAATCATTTTTGTAATAATCAATTACTGATTGACCATATTTTATAATTAATTGATGATTGATCGTTAGTTAATCACTAATTGATTATTGATAAATCACTGATGACTATCCATTAATTATTGATTGACTTTCGACTGAATATGATAATGACTCAAAAATTTTTGTAGTCAATCACTAATTGACAACAAACAAATCATTGATTGACTCAGTCAATCACTTATTGACCATAATATTATTCACTAATTTTTGTATTCAATCAGTGATCGATCATATTAAAAAAAAAAAACAAAAAAAAAAGTCAACTCTCTCTCCCTCTCCAGCCCCTACCCGTGGCAATCGCCTCCTTGTTTCTCTCTCTCTTTCTTCCTCCCTCCCTCCCCTCCGCCTCTCTCTCTCTCTCTTTCTCACTGTCAATCTACCCTTGCCGACTTTGTGACGTCGCTGTCGCTAACCTCTCCTTGTCGTCATCCTCATCGTTGGGCATCCCATCGGTGGTGATGAGATCGCAACTGCAATCGGATCTCGAAGGCGAGGAGATCGCAACCTCGCCGGAACACCACGAATAACGAATAAGCATTGCTTGGGATCGTTGTTAGTCTCGCGATCGCTACCTTGCCAGAGCTCCACGAATGACAAGCAACCATCTCCGGCAACGACCAGAGAGAAACGGGTAGAGGGACAAAAAGAAAGTTGGGAGAGAGAGAAAGAGAGAGGAGGTGTTTGCGAAAAATGAAAATTGATTGAACAAAATATGCATATTAGACCATTTAACTAATTAAAAGAAAATTGGGTTATATATTCAACGAGATAATAAATATAGGCCATCCACTCTTCTTCTTCTTCTTCTTTTTTTTGGGGGGGGGGGGGGGGGGGGGGGGGGGGGATTGGGTTGTTCGCATTTTAGCCATTTAATCCTAAAGTAAACGAGAACGGTAGTACGTAGATTGCCGAGTGAAGATAGAGTTGTTCGCATTTTAGCCATTTAATCCTAAATTTCATTTTCTTTCCCTGAAAGGCTGAGAAGTCCTTATTGCAAGACTTTATTTTTACTTTTTTTAAGGCTCATAATGGCCAATTAGATGGAACTTCAATTAGTAGATCCAATATTTCATCGTCTTTGCAAGGTGGAATTCGCATGACGAGAAGATCGTGAAAGCTTTTATATATGCATCTCGCACAATTATACAGAGAGGTACGAAAGAGCCTCAAAAAATGACTATAAACATGGAGGATTTGTAGGATTGTCTCTAAAAAACACATCTCTGATTTATTCCCCCATCTATAATAGTTCAAGTTCTTTTTTTTTTTTTTCATCAAATAAATATGAAAAATTTAAAATCCAAACAAGCATAAAGAAGGGGGAAAAAAAAAACACAAACAAACAAACATAGCTTTTTAAGAGATTTTTTCCAAAAATTTCTATATACATAAATATATATTGCTTTTTAAGAGATTGTTTCCAAACAATTTCTATATATATATATATATATATTTTAAGCACAACCGACAATTTTCTCAATTTTATTAGCACAACCAATTGGTTTACAGTAGGGGTGTTAACCAAATCTGCTTAATCCAAGTGGATTGGACTAGATTAAGAGACCAACGGATTGAAGGTTACGTATTAGGTTATAGATTGAGGATCTCCCAATCCATGCAATCTGTGAATCCTAACTTTATATATATTTATATATTTTACAAATGTGTATAAATTTTTTCCTTAAAATATTCTTAATAAATATAGACACATTTGGTGATGATATTAATAATATATTGTCGATGGAATATGATAAAGAGTGCTCTGAAGAGAATTCCTGTGATGCATGGAGTGAGCTTGAGAGGTACTTGGTAGAACCTGATGAGGATCAGAAGAGCTGGAGCTTTGACATTTAGGCTTGGCGGAAAATAAATTCTACAAAGTACCCAACTTTGGCTGAAGTTGCTCATGACATTCTAGCTATTCAAGTTTCTACTGTTGCATCTGAGTCTGCCTTTAGCACGGGAGGTCTTGTTCTAGATAGCTTTTGTAGTTCCGAGTGTTCTAGATAGTTTTCGTAGTTTTTTGAGTGATCCTATGATAGAAACGTGGGTACGAATTGGATTCGAGTTAACTCTCTCCCATTGGATCTCCATCCGCAATAAGATCTCAAGACTTATAACGTCTACGGATTGAATCTATGAATCCGATGTTTACGGACTATATTGTACTGGTTGAGGGTCTCACAAATTGGTAACATATTGGGATTTTCTCAATCCGATGATCACGGATTGAGCCCTAATCCGTAAAAACTAATCTGTGAACACCTCTAGCTTACTGTCCATGGACTTTAGTGCATGGTTGTCTCACTTGTCAACATTATAGTGTCACGTATTTTTTGAGAATTACGTAATAGGGTATTAAAAACAAAAGAATTAAATCCAACCAATCGACCATAAATTTTAACCATCAGATCACATAAGAACCACGCTACATGAAAGAGTTTAAGCAGCTTAATTTGCATTTGACGTTCCAATATGAGCTTCCTAGAATTGAAAAGCCCTAAAAGGAGGTGTGAAATGGGGCTTCAAGAATCCTTGAAAAGAAGGTTTTCTTGGCCTTTTCTTTCTCTCAACCTTGATGGGGACCACGCACCTGTGTTCAGGTTTCATGTTACCATCAAACGGGTGTGGTGTGAGTAGTTAGGTAATGGGATTTTTTTTTTTTTTTTTTTTTTTTTTAAATCTAAACTAGTCTCTATGCTATAGATATGTTTAGCACTTAAATGAAATGGTTGGACAATAATTAGCACGATTTGAACTCTCTACCTTAATCTTTAAGGAGAGGGATTGGAATTTGACTCAAAAAACTAGCGAAAGGTAATAATAATACTAGTAGTAGTGGGGTAGTAGTAATCATCAAGGTTGGAACAATTTGAACTAAAATTGGGAAATATTTGCTAAAACTGGATCAAGGGATAAAATCTACTGTAGAAAATGTTATTCCTACCAACTGGAGCCTTGTTTTTACGCCAAGACTCTCAACATGGTTCAGCCTCTAATGAACACGGTCTCACAATTAAATAGATTGGGCTATCGTTTTCATAACAACCTACAACCTTTCTTGCCCAAATCATCAGGGGAGATGTAGCAATCTCTCGACGACTACATCTCGTCCTCCAATGTTCCACCAAATTTTTAATGTTCATATTTCGTATTTAAACACACAATCCACAAAAGTTCTTACCTCCACAGAAATGGCTTGGAAGGCTTGGGCTCTGGTTTTATCTTGTCTCATCTCTTCAGTAGCCCTTAACAATGCACAATCCCCGGCAGCTTCTCCCTCCACTTTGCCAACCACAACGCCTTCATCACCTACTGCATCGCCGGTGGCAGCAGCACAGCCACCGGTAAGTGCAGCCACACCAAAATCATCACCGACCCCTAAAGTTGCACCTATTGCGAGCCCCAAGCTTCCTCCACCACAGACACCCAAGAGTTCACCGGTCACCACTCCGTCGCAGCCACCCTCTGTACCATCGCAACCGGTAGCAGCACCGCTTTCTCCGCCACCTGCTGCCTTACCACCACCTTTGCCAGCACCAAAGATATCCCCGGTGCCAGTTCAAGCACCCAGAGCACCAGCTCCTGCAAAGGAGACACCGGCTCCAGCACCTGCTAAGAAAGTTCCGGTGCCTGCACCGGCACCCTTAAAGACACCACCAGCGCCGGCACCAGAGATCAAGCCACCAGCTATTGCTCCCGTTCTCGGGCCTTCACCTACACCTGCTCCACCCCATAGACATAAGAATAGACATAAGCACAAGCACAAGAGGCACCATCATGCACCCGCACCATCACCAACCGTTGTTCACAAAAGCCCTCCAGCACCTCCTACCGTTGAAGAGTCCACTTCCACCGTGGACTTAGCCCCAGCACCATCACCAACTTTGGTAATTATTTAACTATCGATCTTTCTATTACATACAAAATAATGCAAATAGTTCTACATTAGCATGAACTAAGAATCTCAAAATGACTCAAATAACCATTCTTTTTTTTTTTGTTTTTTTTTGGCTCAGAATGGAGGAAATACGCTGTGTCTTCAAGGAGGATGGTCCGGGATGTGGATAAGAACTGGAATTGCCATTCTAGTTCTAGCAATTGCAATGGGCCACAGTGCCTAGCAACTTTATACAGGCCATGGTTTGTCGTTATGCTACACAGAGAGAAATATTTCATATATGTACAATAAGAAAAATACAGATTTGTTGATGTAGTTATCTATGTGATTTTTTTTTTTCCCATTTTGAATTCTCTTCAATTCTTTCATACTTAATATATTTGTGGAGATGAGTTCTGAATCACAAGCACCATCTAACTCAACCAAAAAACAGAAGGAAATAAAGGGAAAAACATAATGAATTCCATATTATAGGGTCAAACATCATCTTCATTGCTGTCCGCATTTATTTCCTCGCGTAAGTCATACTCAACAACGAGGCCGAGGTTATCAACTAACTTGTGATGCTGAAGACACCCTGCACACTGATGAATTCACAGGCAGTTGGTGAGATGAATGTAAAACAAAAGCCATACCATTCACATCAAAGGAATGCAAATATACTCAACTCAAGAATGCTGAGCGGCATCTTGGAGCCCAGCTTTGCCTTTTCTCATAGGGTGTGCTCCCACCCCCATGGGAGAGCGGACCTGCACTCCAGGATGCCGAACAGCTATGCTCATTCAAATTGATAGCATCTCAACTCCAAAACCTCTCTTAATACCCCAAGAATTTTTGGATACCAAGATAACGACGCTGGAGCTTAAGATTACAGCTAGCATCTAGTTCAAATTATGCAGCAACTACAATATCCAATCATTAAATTCTTCATCGATTATCAATACGCTCGGAACAAACATTTTTATAGCAAAACGTCTGCCAATTTTTTCTTTGTCGAGATTGTTACCTTATCAAATATCGGGGATTGTAAGCAACAGAAGCAATGTCCCAACAGATTGTTACCAATGTTATAAAACATCCTCACTCATTAGCCCGGCATTAGAACTATAACTAGAACCCGATAAATACACAAATAGAAAAGCATTGGGATCAAACAAGTTAAAAATTTGGACCATATTATCTAGTTTAGCACGTCTAAACAAAAATTACATTACTTTTCAATACCTGTACGTATATAAGCCCTCTTTCATAAGCTAGCCGATTTACCAGCCTCTGAGTTCTTTCACCACACAAATCGCAGGTAAATTGTACAAGCAAACTTCTTCTCGGCAGTTTTATATCAATAGTTGCATCCTGAAAAAAGCAAAAAAAAAAAAAAAAAAAAAAAAAAAAAAAAAAAAAAAAAAAAAAAAAAAAAAAAAAAAACCGAAATAAATAATAATAATAATAATAATAACAGGACTAGGGAAATTACTGAACTTATCACATACTGTGTGTGAATCGCCCGGGTCGGATACCGGGCTAGTTTCAGATTCTCCATTTACCAACCCAGAAATCACCAGTACCTTGTATCCGCGCTTCGTTTTGGGACGACAAAGAGTTGGCCTGAAAAGACACAATTTTGGGAGGTCAGAGAAGCTTGGGATTTGTGAAGAAATTGGAAAACGTGGAAAGGAAAAATGGAAAGGAACAGAGAAAGGGGAAAAGCTCCATGAGAGGGTTTTGGGCTACACACACACACACACCTGGAGAGAGTGATGGAGGGAAGTGGGTTGGAAGCAGAAAACGGGTTGAAGGAGTTGGAGAAGAGAAGAGAATTAATAGGTCGGTGTAGGTCAGCCGTGGAAGAGGAGAGAGAGTGAACAGCGGGAGAGAAACGGCAAGCGGTGGTTGTTGCCGCCATAGATATTGCTCTGTCTCTGTTTAGGATGAACTTCGAAGGAAAGCCGACCGTCGTTTTTGTGATTTTTATAATGGAAAAAATTACTGTTATTTTTTTTCGACGAAATATCTTAAACTCAAATTTTTTTTTTAAAAATCAACAAAAATAAATTATAAGTAGTTTTTAAAAAGTCAACCAATTTAAATTTAAAAATTTTGACTTAAATCGTTTCACCAAACGGATTCACATATATTTGTTGGACACAAAAAATTAATTTTATAAAAAAAATTATCCAAAAAAAAAAAGGTGTAATTGTTTTTCTTTTTAGAAGTGAAAAAATAGGAAAGAAAATGTCCAACTAAATATATTTTTATAAAAATATCCTCATATAAGTTAAGAGATAATGATAGATTAAGGTCAAAATATATATTTTACCTGTATTTACTCGTGGTAAAAATTTTCTATCCACTTTACTTTCCAAAGCTGGAAGGATTAAAAAGTGATGGGACTCATGAATTTTAAATTTCCTTTTCTTTCCTTCATAATTTCCTCTCTACCAAACAACTAAAATTTTATTTTCTTCTCCAAAATCCCTCCTATAATTTCCTTCCCGTCCCTTTTCCACTCTACCAAACAAAGGGTTAGTACTGCAGAATAACGTGAAAAAAAAAAAAAAGATTCATGTGGCAAACTGGTAGAAACATTGAAAACGCCACATGATACTCTTAGAGGTATAGATGAGACAAATGATACTGTAAAAGTATCAGTGTCATACATTATTTTTATTATAACTAGTTGAAGAACACGTGCAGAATAAACAAGTAAAACAAAACGAAAAAACACCACATGATGAGCGCTAGAAGCCCACATGACGTTCCTAGAGGTATGGACGGATGACACTGTAGAGGTATCATTTGCTCTTTTTGTTGTAGTAAAGATAAAGATTAAGATGATGAATTTTCAATTTAACTATTTTATCCATTTTTCATAATTTTAATTAAAAACTCTTATTTCACCCTTTAAAATTTGATTTTAACCTCTTTTCAAAAGGCATGAGTGCAAATAGAAAAAATCGTCGGGATAAATTTCACGACCGGACGATCTTCATAACAATAATAAAAAACATTTGGTGATAAGCCTGCACTTACTTGAAAGGATCATCATAAATAATTCAAACGTGTTATTCACGGTATTTGGCCAAAGCTGCACCTTGTAGAACTTCAATCAAAACATTCATATTTTCCCTTCTATGAGATACTTATTTTTGTGTGTCTGTGTAGCCTTTTTCTTTGCTTCTTGTTTTTAATTTAAAGCATATTGTCTCCAACGTTTTCTACTTGTACAAAAATGAAATAGAGAATATCATCATAAATAAGACAAAAGTCAAGGTAGTTTTAAAGATGAAGACGTCAACTAAATAGTAACGCAATTGCGTTTTGTGCATCTTTTTTTCTTTTTCTTTTTTTTTTTTTTTATTCTTTTTCGTTGATGAGGAAAAATTTTGTATACAAGTTTGGAGAATTGACTGGTGCGACCAAGTTCCCAAATTCCCAAATTCCTCTCAAAGTTAAAAAGAAGAAAAAGTTGATGTTTCTCTTTTTTTTTTTTTTTTTTTTTTAATTCCATCAACTTGAATTAGTACAACAAGGTTCCTGTTGGAAACATTTGTTGGAAAAATACCGATAACCCCGAATCCAATTCTGTATTCTTCTTCAACTAATGTTTGCCAATGGCGCGGAATCGATGATGGTTCAGTCTTGCTCGTCGATTTCGTGGAATGGCAGTGGCACTGTCTTAACTGCTCTAAACTTGCCTGCATTGTTTAGATGCTCATTCTCCAACCTGAACGAATTTCATTATAGACCATGCTTTAATATATACACATATAGATATAGTTCTGGATGAAAATGAAAAAAATTATTTGCAAAAGTACTCAAGAGAGCCAAAGATCAAGTCTTTCTAGTCTCGTTCTGTTTTACCTGAAAAAGTTCCACAGCCCTCTTCTAATGACTTCAAGGGCTGCTAAAAATAGTCCGGTTACTCTGGTATCGACGTGTTCGAAATTCGAATGGAGAACGGTTTGTAACCACGCGAGCCTGAGAACTAGGTTTAGTCCCTGCATGACATACAGATTGCATACTTCAAAGCCAGATTTCGGAACATAGTGTTCTAGACCTGTCATCCAAATTAGAAAAAAGAAAAACTTGCTTTCGAAAATTTGTGTGGAATATCAGAGGAAAACATATACGTCTAATGTGTCTCATCTTATCTCCGACGGATTAGACTTGGAATCTTTTCATGTTCTAAAATGGAAATATCGGTTTTCTCTTCACTTGCTTAGCTCGAAAAGAAGGGCTTATTATCCATTTTATATCCTTTTTTTTTTTTTTTTTTTTTCTGGTTTGTGAATTTGGTGCCGATTTTACGCCAATGGGAAAAAGAGAGAAGGGCCATGAGGTCATGAACATAGTACCATGGAGATGTAGTAAATGATCTTTCGGCGAAGCACTAATTCATTCCTAAGCCAGGGGTTCTTGGAGTTCGTTTGGAGCAAACCCCAATCCTTTACAAAGTCCCAATACAATTGGTACATTGTTGCAACACTTGACATGACCACAACAAGACAGAGCCATCCGACATGCTTCTCTTTCTCGTACGCCACTTTGGCACCCGCGGCTAACATTGCCGACACGTACTTCCCCAGATTCACAAGCTGACTTTTGTGTCCCTCGTCGAACCATCGCCGAGCACACTGCAACAAACCCCCAATTGTTGAAAATTCATTTTTTTTGGAGTTGAAAATCAACAAACGAAGACATAGTTTGTTTCTAAACCTGCATGGCTCTCCAGTAGTACGGTAGGAAGGAAACCGCAAAAGCGAGATCTCGGTAATGCTTAGCCCTCATGCAATAGCCATAATCCTCAGTTTTGTAGCTTCCAGTTATGTAGTAACACGCCACGTACTCGAGGTTCCTCAGCATCGGAACCTATACGAAACAATAAAAGTTAATATCACTATAAATCAGAGGAATAAAAATGACCAGACGAGTTTCTTTGCAATATTATGTGCTTATTTTAGTACTCAATCAAAACTAATACCTGACTACAAAGTTGATCTGCCATGAAGAAGTCCAACATGACAACCTAGAAAAATCGAACAGACGAGAACATTTAAAAACGAAGATAAAATTAAGATTGCGTATATATGTCAGTTAGATGCTCTAAAGGGAGTACAACCTTATAGAGAGGCGACAAAACGATGTTTCTTATCACGCGAAGAAAGCGATAACGGCTTGATTTGTAGAACAGATTGAAGGGGCACACCAGAAACAGTAAGAAGGCCTGTTCGTGTTGAAGTAATTTTAGTTATAATGTTATGGCAATGAAAATTCAAATGTTAAAAGACTAAAAGGTCCACAGAATTTACCAACAAAAGTAGACCAGGGATTGCTTGAACTTGGGTATACGAATACCCTTTTGTGAGTAACGCCAAGTGAACAAACATGACGCCGACCACCATGGTCATCGACGTGGTACAGATCAAAAATACATCTCTGTACTTGAGCTCCTTGGTCTGAGACAGCTCAAAGATGAAGCTATAATTTATGCGAGTCTTTCTCCATGCAAAGATATTGCAGCCATAGAGGAAGAAGTGAAGGAACAATAGGCTGAACATGCTGCAAAAGAAGAAGAAAACTATTTTTTTTTTAGCTGGTTCAAGGCATAATAGTTTTCACAATTTAACACCATTACAACCAAATGTTTGTTTGTTTGTTTGGTAGCTGAGAAAACTACTTGCCTAAGTACAGGATAAGAAGTTTCCATGTAGATTGAAGTCGTTTTCTGTTGTCGGTACAGCCCTGTGATATGAGCCATGATGACGTATCCAGTGAAGAGGGCAATCAAACATCCAGTGAATAGTCCTGATTAAGATTAAGTAAAAAAAAAAGTAAGTCAATTGTTAAAATGTTTAGAAAAAGCAACCAGTTTTCGGAGTCGCATTAGATACATTAGTTGAGTGCTTGTTTGGCCAGAAAAGTGAAACTATGACACCCAACCCCACCCCAGTCACCCATTTTTGCCCACTTGATATCTAACTATGAGATTTCACTTTTGTCTGTCAAAAAAAAAAAGTCCAAGTCGGGCACTTTTCTCACTTACTGGTGTCCAAGCAAAAATCCATGTACCACACTAACATAACAAAATAGTGCTTCCCTATAGGCTATGATCGGCTTTTTTAAAACCTTGTACGACCGAGTTTGTCTCGAAGATGGCTATGGCCTAGCAATATGGGACCGGCTTTATCACCCACCACAAAAAAAAAAAAAAAAAAGGGGGGGGTAAACCAGTCACTGCCTTGAGTTTCAGTCTAGTGGCCATAGTGGGATTTTTTTTTTTTTTTTTTTTTGGGCTTCTTTTTTGTTTTTAAATCTTGTATTGCCAAAAAAGTGATCAAGTTTAAAGTTCTCCACTAGGAAAAGAAAAAAAAAAAGGAGTTTTAGTTTAGAATGACATGTTTCTTCTTTTTATTGACGTTTTTGTTTTTGTAACTAGTACTGTAAAGTGTAAAGGACTAAACAAGGACTCACCAATGAAGAAGGTGACGGAGTGCGATTCTTTGCGCTGGTGGGGTTTAAGGTATTTCATGGCCTTTGTTCTGTCTTCCTCAGCAAAGTGCTTGGTGAATAGTTCCTCAACTTCATCCGCTAGATTTATCACCTGTCATTTTATTCAGACTAATAATGAGCAAATAATTTTTTTTTTTTTTTTTTTTTTTTTTGCGTAAAAAAATTTTATGACTCAGACAAGCATATCTAGCGGCGATTTTGCATGAATCTAAGGACATCCATTATCAAATACATGATGAACTATAGGATCCAGGGTCACTTGACATTGTCGGAAAAGGAACCGGAAAAAAAAAAAAAAAGAAGAAGAAGAAGAAAAGAAGCTCAGATGAAATGATTTCTGGGGGGCGAATATCTGAACTTGATCCTAAATTTTCTGTATAATATTTCACGCGTTTAGTTAAAAAAATATAAAATAAAAAATAAAAACAATTGTGTCTTGGTCAAAATTTACCTTATCTGAGCTGTTGAAATATGAACTCTCAACCACTTTGAGATAAATGGGAAGGACTTGTTTTCCAGTAACCTGAAAGAAACATAGAGGAATATTATCATTTTTAGTGACCCAAAAATAAAATAAAATGCTATATCTGAAAAGTAACATTATAAAGCCAAACACTTTGCTTACTTTGTCAAACTTCTTTAAGATCTTTACGAAGGCAAGCATGTTTAAGTTCCTGAAAAACCATAAAATTATCCGGCACAAAAATTCAGTCTCCTTTCACAAACAGAAACTCAAAAAATCATCAAAATTTTTGTCATTGTTTTTTATAATATACCTGTAAGTTTTGAGGTAGCCCAAGCCTTTGTAGAGCTCAACTAAAGCTCCTTTGATCATTTTCTCGGCGTGATGAAGCTTCGTCTTGTTGATGCGTGGCTTGCCGCCTTCGGAATTGCATTTCTTCGAGGACTGGTTAACGAAATCTTCCCACACCAAGTAACTGATCGCCGAGAAGGTACGTGAGGGTGTCGTCAGAGGAATGTTTATCCCAAAGTTCCTCCCTTGGCAGCTGAAAACCCGACCCGACATGGTTCGTAGCTTGCTGTCATCCCGTTTGATCGCCATTGGTTTCCCTGTCTCATCGGATCTCGGGCTGTCTGAGTACGCCACATCGTTATTGTCTATCTCGTCTGTGCTGTTGTCCTGAGGCTGCTCTTGCTCTGTTCTGCCCCCAACGGACTCCTCTGTTCCAAAAGGAAAAAAATAACTACGAGTTTAATCAAAATTTTCCATAATTTTCCTTTTTTAAACTCCCTTTAAAAATTATTACGCTGCTAAAAATTCCAACTTTTTTCCCACTATATTACCACATTCAAGAAAATTTATAAAGTTCTAGAAGAAAATATTTCATGAACTCGGAAACTAGCTATCAAATAATTTAAAACATTCATGCTTAACGATCACAACATATAAGATTGGAAAACATAAATAAATATAAAAATCATGGCATTTTCTGGAATTTGTGACAAGCTAGTTAATACATATATATTTGTATATAAACATGTTTCATACCACAGGACACTGAAGGATCATCCTTGGAATCCTGCGCGGAGGCATCTTGGCCGCGCTGTTGCTTGAATGCGGTCTTGACCTCGATGAGAATCTCCATTTGTTTCTTCAAAGACTCTCCTCTCTCGAGAAACTCTTTCTCTTTACCCTTGTAGAACTGGTTCACCTTGTTGAGCTGATAGTCTAGGCAGTTGAAGAACTCTTTGGCCGCGTCAGTGTCGGCGAGTTGCTCCAGCAGTTCGGTCTCATACACGTCCTCCTTACTCGCCGACGAGGCCAGTTTCTTATGAACCTGAAGGCAAGAAAAGTCACATTAGCTCACATCACAAAACCAAAACAGAACACATTATACATATATACAAACATACACACACACATATATATAGAGAGAGAGAGTTACATGAATTGCTTCATGATGGTCTCGATGTTGAGGAGCGAACAACGAGATTTTCTTGAGAGATGAGAAGAGGGTGTTGGAAAAAGTGGTGTTTTGTTGCTTGGTTGAGTTGTTGTTGTTATTGTTAACATTAAGGAGATGGATTTTTTTGAGGTCTTTCTTGAGTTGCCAATAATCAACAAAAGCTTCTTTCCATTCCGGGATAAGTTGCCCTTCAAACTGCTTGGAAAACTTGACCATTTTTTTTTATTTTAATTTTTTTTTCCCTATCTTTCTCGGAGGAAAACACACAAACAAAAAGAAAAAGAAAAAAAAAAAGTGGAGAAAATAGAGAGTACTAAAACCACGACAATTACTAGAACTACTACACTGTAAACAATATTGTTGAGAAGAGGTAGATAAGGGGCTTGTGAGTGAGTTCAATGGAAGGCCATGATGAGACAATATTTATGGAGATGGGAAAAAGGAATTTTGATTGATGCATATGCTCGTACCGATGCTCGACAGCACATTCTAAAATATCCTTGGCACATATACCGTCCTATGCTTCCTCCACTTGAACGAGCATATAAATACATATATGTGTCTGTATGTACATATAGTTTTGTGTGTGTGTGTGTGTGTGTAGGCAGGCTCCGCAGGAAAGTTTCTCACCAAACCGCCACCGGCAGTGATGGCTTCTCTCCCAACATATTCTCATGAGGATTTTGAATGAGCTCTTTGCTCATTTTTAAAGTGGATATTGGAAGTGGGATAAAGGAAGGGGAAAAAAAAAAATTCAAAAATACTTAAAAGCAATGCCCATTTGGAGTGCATATATTTTGTCATTTGTTTTTATGATAACCCATTATTTTATTATTTTATTTTTATACTTGAATGAAAGTTAGCATAATTTGCTTTCATATTTAACTAATTACAAAACTTTTTTGCCTCCTAAACTAAGATCCATTGTCCCAGATTTCCTATCTCATTGGCTGTCTCCCAAATAATGTTATGTCATATCATTTCAATTTAAAAATTTAGTCACATAAAAAAAAACTCAATACTAAAAATTTTTGAACAAATTGATGAGTTGCAAAACACTATTGAGGAGACAGTCATTGAGACAGAAAAATAAAATAGTAGATATAGACTCTCACAAACTATAGTATGCAATGCATGAAGGCAAGGGCATTTTGGGGACTTGGTGATAAAAAATGGCCCATAAGTGAGTTAAGAGTTGCTTATTTGAGGAAGTGAATTTTATTGGCTGAAGTAATTAGAAGCACACAAATGTCGTATCTAATTAGACCAGCTTGGTTTCCACTAATTGTGGATAACTAGAAAAAGTTTCAATTATTAGGCATTTGTTTTATGAGGCAATAATCTTTTATATTGTGGGAATACAAACTAAAACACAAGAGACAAGATATCATGTGTTAGGCTTATACAAGCACATGAGCCACCACTTGGGGGGTTTTTCATGCATATCAACACATCACCTTAGTTTTATCTCAAGTATGTGATGAAAATTTGATGATTCTCAAGACTTGATAATTTTTTTTTTCCTTTTTGGTGAGCCTTTTTATGGCAAAATTGTATATGTACCCACTACAGCTACATCCAATTTTGGAAAGTCTGAAGATTCATACGAGTATTTGCAAATCCGGGTAACCCGCCAAAAAAAAAAAAAAAAAAAAAAAAAAAAAAAAAAAAACCCAAACCCACTTGGATTAGCCACCATGTGTAATTTTGATTATGGATATAGAAAATATAAAAAATATTTTTTATATCCATAATATGCTTTCGTGAAGCTAGTGAGATCAAATAATAAGGCACAAGATGCCAAGAATTATTCATATGCGGTTTCCATTTTTTTAGTACCACTCTTAAAGGAAAAGCAATATACGTAGATCCTTCAAATAGAATACATATATGTAAAAGGATAAACATCACAATATTATTTCATATTTAAGAAAAATTAAAATAATAATATTGTTAGGCTGCTGGTAATCCTAGTAGCAAAGTAGTGATGTTGGACGAGGTGGAGAGGATCGAGGTTCATGTTCTATTCCTTTGTTCTAAACCCTCTCCCTCTCTCTCTTTCTCTCTCTATTGCCAATTTGTCAACATGAGACCTAGCTTCTCTCTCTCCCTCTTTCTATTGCCAATTTGTCAACATGAGACCTAGCTTCTTGACTAAAACTACACAAATTCAAAATCCATGAGAACCCTTTTACCTTGTTCTCTCTCTCCTCTCTCTCGGTGTGTGTGTGTATTTTTTTTTTTTTTTTCCGAAGAAAGTTCCCAAACGGGGACAATCAACTTTAATATACCCCATTCACTGTTACCAAAGAGATCCCTTAATAAAAATATTTACTGAAGACCCTACGAATGAGTCCTATCTCTCAATAAGGAGCTCACTGCCCCAACGTCAGCAAATTTATATATGTATATATATATACGTATGAATGCATGACGGAGGTAGAGTAATTTTAGACAGACACGATGGTACGACTCGAAAACAACACGGACTAACTAGGTTAGGACGTTCAATATTTGGATCATAATTGGATTGGCATGTATAACACAAAATTAAATAGGCTGGAAACGTGTTAGCTCGCTTAACTCGTTGAACACGTTTAATTATACTGGTTTTAAATATACTAACACAACATGGCCCGTTTATCGCCTGAATAAAAAAAATTTTATATCTTTAAATAATAAAAAAAACACGTTTTATGGACTTGTGTTTATGCTTATGTGTGTTTTTATTTTTATGAAAATTAAAACTTCAATATTTTTGTTTATTACCATGTATTTAATTTATTTTTTTAGTTAATTAGGTCATAAGTGAGTCATTTTTGCATCAAACCTCACAAATCGTTTAATTATCATATTCGCGTGTCATGTCATGTTAGTCATATTTTAAGCGTTTTGTATTCGTATTTGGGTTCTCAACGCATACGTTTATTAATTGTGTTGTGTTTGTATTTACCCTAATCATATCGTGTTATAATCATGTTGGCCCGAATCTGAATTGCCAATCCTCGACGGAGGCATTCAGGCCTTGGGGCTAAAGCCCCCTCAAATTTTAATCTACAAATAGTCCCTTTAAAAAATTTTAAAACTCTAATTTTCTTCTGAAAATTACAAACTTGCAGTTGTTAGTCCCTTCATCAAACTTTTCTGATTTGTCAACGTGTGTGTCTATATATGTGTAGACACATCGTTACGAAATTAGGAACAAATAGGCAACATGAAAATTGGAAAAATAAGAACACGCAGATTTACATGAAAAACTCTGGACGGGAAAACCACAAGGAAAGAAAAATCCACTAAATCAAATATCAGTACAAGAGGAGCGACTATATCAAAAAGAATATAATAATGAAACCCTAAATTTACATCATATATATACTTAAACCCCTAAAATATGAATCGGGTGAAAAACCGGGTCAGGTCCATACCTAATCCCTCTGCTACCACCACAGAGCTCTAAAAAAATTATCTAAATAAAAACTCAACCACATATGTTACACCGTGAGCTTTTCAAACCGAGTCAAACTGAATTCGAATCATCAAACTCTAAGACACATATGTATTTTCTTCCTATACAAGGATTGCACCATCCACCTTATAATTGTGGAAAATTGACAGCGTGCTTTAGGTGGCTGTGGCTGACTCAAAGATACGCTTTTCCATAATTTCTTTCTTCCGTACCCTCTCCCTCTCTCTCTCTCTCTCTCTCTCTATCTTCATATCGTGGCTTTCCTTTCATGCATATATTCCCTTAATACAGGACCAAATAGTAAATTTATTTAGCTTAGGCCCCCAAAAAAAAAATACACAAAAAAAGGGTAAAAAAATCCCAAAAGAAAGATTATTTGTAGATATTTTGGGTGGAATAATGTCACAAAAGACGAAATAGTAATTATTTTTTATACAAGCCAATATTCAAAGTGAAAGTAAGATTATGAGTATAGTGGAGCAAGTAATATAAATATTATAAATACATATAAATATATGTACGTTAAACCTTTATTTTACCATGTATGTGCTCTTTTACTTACCATAATTGATCATGGGATATCTTTCTTCTCACGTGATATTAATCACAATATATGAAATTAACGCGCGTCCTGTGGTAAAGAAAAGTTGGTTGATAAAGCTAGTTCAATATTAATTAATTATGAGAAAGCTCCAAGTGAAGTATAAAACTCTTTAGGAAGAAAGGAAAAAAAAAAAAAAACGGTAAAGTACAAAAATTAAAGCCTAATGTGAGGGGGCAAATCGTGGAAGGTCGTGGATTTGTGGGGGGCAATCTTTATGTGACCTTTCTTGTTAAAGAAGCACCAAGGCACATATATAACAAACAAAAACATATCATTATATCAGTGTCATCTCGTACTTCATTTACTTCTTATCTATGATAGAAATTCTAGGACCCATTAATGAAACGAACAAAATTTTACCCAATTATACTCAGATAATAAACTTATTAGTTTCACTCTAATTATCACAAGTCTAACGTCACACAGTTTATAGATCGATAAGAACCTCAAAATAGTGCTATAGAATTACATCAAACTCTTTAACTCATCCCTTGAGTTAAAAAAAAGGAAAAATAACCTAATTAACATTTGCACCAACCCAATTAATTTAATGATACATATCTTCTAGTCTGTCAAACAAGTTTGGTGGTAAAGTTGAAAAAAAGAAAAAATATATATATATATATATATATTGTACACTCGTACATATTTATGTTCCACGTAGAAATTCAGTTAAAGTAGTGTGGGAAGGAGAAAAAAGTTACCCACGAAATCTAGTCCTTTAGAAGTAGAGAGCCAATGACAAGCAATAAAAATGATGGTCTGATTAGGATGCCATATTTATAGGTGCGCCAGAGCAGAGCGACCCAAATCTTTTCCCTCCATGTTTCTCTCCCTCTCCCCCATTAATAAAATTATCATTTTCTAAATATCTTTGTTTTCTTACATGAAAGAAACAAACAAATAATAAAAATATCATTTACATATTGACTAATTGATCAATGTTCGGTTTTTATGGTAGTCAATTCAACTTACCATGACTTTGTCCTTGTTTGGATCAATATCTCTATTTGAAATTTTTTTGACTTAAATACAATGTGTATTTGATTGGTGGTGAAACATTCAAGCGATTTCACTATTCATAACAATGCAACTCAAGTTTCCACTCTTTAAAAATCCGTATCACACTTATTTTTTTACCTTTAATTTTACCTTTCAAATATTACCATTAAATTTGATGACAACATTCTAAAAAATTCAAATGCAACCTATAATCCAAACCGATCCTTTTACTTTTCACACTTACAATATTTTGACCAGAAAGTATTCCACCAAGGTGTAATTTGGCTCTCTTTAGAAAAAAAGTGGTTTGTTTTTACCATAGATATTTCAACTTTCTGCCATATAATTAGGTTCGATTATATAATTTTAACACCTGCAGATTTTTTTTTTCTTGGTAGTTTTAACACCTAACTTTTTCTTGTAGTACAACTTTTTGTCAAATTATGTGACAAGATGTGGAAGTGAATGAAACACATAACAAATGAACCTTTTTTTTAACCCTCGATGATAGATTGTATGGAAATCCTTGGTTTTTTGAAGTTGGCCACTGGTTGTGACTTCTGACTAAGTGGACCAATTGTGATTGGTATATGAGCAAGTTTGAGTGGAATTAATTGGTATCTTTCCCCTTGTTCTTTTTTTCTTCAATGATCGAAAATATTTGACTCTTTTTGTTCCATCAAAAAATTGTGTGGACAAAAATTTGAAAAGCTAGTGAGTAAACTTGGTCATAATCGTAATATGTATTCAAGTGAAAAGTAAGCAGCTAATTATAATGGGGTCGAAAACACTATTATAGAGTTGTCAACTTTATCCCCTTCTCTAAAAAAAAGAAAAAGAAAAAAAAAAAAACCCTTAGTCCCTTTCTTCAATGAAGTAAATCATTTCAGGCAACAAAATGAAGATAAAAAAGAGGTATCATATTTAAGTAATATTGTTCTTTAAGGTAAGACAAATATGTGATAATAACTCATAAATATAAAATTTACTTTTAATAGTTTCGTAAATATGTTATTATGAATGACATTTATCTGTAAAAAGTGCTACCTAATTATGTGAGTAAAATAATTTCGCCTAGTTGATTAGAAAATTAAAAGAAAAAAAAATTACGCATCTCTTTGATATTTTGCTGCAAACTTTTTTCTCGTAGAAAATAAATAATTATGAATGGGGAAGTAAGTTGTATAATTGAAAAAAAAAATAGTGGATATTTTCCAAATTTTTTCAAAAATTAATATTGGAAAAATAAAGATAAGGTTAATTAATTCGGAATTCATGAGAATTCATATATTATTTTTGAATGAGGAGGCTCATTAACATCTTAGCCATCCCATCCTACACACGTTGTCCGGAGATAAAAATATGCTTTTGCATTTTGCTTCAGCATGAGATGCCACTCTTCAATTGCACTGAAATAAATATTTTCGTCCAATTACATCATGTGCACGTAGACATATATATATATATATATATTTATATGTATATGTGTGTGTTTGTGTGACGAGAAAAAAAAAAAAATTCAAACTTCCAAGGTGCGAGTAAGAAGAAAATCACCATTATTCCGAGCATATGATTCCCTTTACTTTGATTGAATATCAATATGGATGGTTCTGAAACTACCTATGAAAAAAAAATTGTAAAACGAAAGAGAATATCCCATTTAATTAAACGGGAAAAATATTCCCCCATTTTTTGCCTCATTTTGAAATGGATTGAAAACCCCATCGACATATCCTTTCATTATCCTCTTTGCACATATTAATGATTCAGTACCATATATTTTGGGCATATACTTCATAAATGAGTACTACACTTAGTGCATTCTTCCATATAATAGATACATGATATGTACGCATATATAAATATTCTTCATTGAATGTTATATCAGAACTTCGCAGTTAAACATGTTTGAAAGAGAGTAGTATTAGCATGGTGATGTTTTAGGAAGTCCTAGTATTATACCTATTCTTCGAATATATATATATATATATATATTGTGAAGATTAGAGAAGAAGAAGAAATTTGAGACTGTAAAGGAATTGGACTTTCATATTAAAATGTTAACCTGCTAAGTAGAGTGGCTCAATGCCCTTATACATTTGTTATTATTGTTATATGTTTACGGTGTGGGATTTGAGTTTCTTTTTAGTTTCAACACTCTCCCGCAAGATAGTGCATTGTTTGGAGTCTCCAATCTTATATTGGATGCATCGAACCGCTTGTTTGAGTTTGTTAGAATCAAATACCATGTGAAGATAAGATAAGAAAATTAAATTTGAAACTGTTAAGATATTGGACTTCCATTTTAAAATATCAACATGTTAAGTAAAGTGACCTAATAGTACCCTTATATGGATGTTTTATTGTTATATGTTTATATGTGAGAATATGTTACTTTTTACCCTCAACATATTTATGAGAATTATTAGAAACCATACACACACACATTATTATACACATACATACATACATACATATGTATAACTGCATTCATGATAACTTGGGATATATATCTACTAAAGTATATGCTTTAGCTTTGCATCTTGCTTAT
>JAFMPE010144821.1:424-21873 GCA_024759925.1 Ficus religiosa
TAAGTCACTAAATTTCATAATCAATCACTAATTGATCATTAGTCAATCACTAATATTTATAGTCAATCATTGATTGACCAAATTTGAAAATTACAAACGGCCATTTTTCTTTAAAAAAAAAAATTAGGTCATCTATTAGATTATGTGATTAAAAAAAATCGTCAACCTAATTTTCATATCAAGACTAGGGATAGCTTTCCTATTTTTCTTTATGAAGATATTTCCCTTTTTGTATTCAAATAAAAATTTTAAATTTTAAAGTATATATACATATACCTATATATATATGTTTATAAAGATGTATATACACAGGGCGGGTGAGGGTACAAGGGAGATTCTCCTTCCTCCCACACTTGATTGGGAAACCATATCCAAGTAACCTCCATACCTGCTCCAATAAGGACGGTACCTGCAGCCCGCTAGTACCCGTATTAATGGATAAATTTCCATCCATTTTGATCTAACATTATGGGGAGGGGATTGGTAGGATTTTAACTAAGGTTCTGTTTGATTCGTTAGTTTATTTCAAACTAAAATATACTTTTTCATCTCAGTTTTTATCTTTTTCTGAAAAAAATTTTTTGTCTTTTTTGAAAATTTTTTTATCTTTTCTAAAAAATCAACAAAAATTACTATTGAAACTTAAAATTTCCAACTCAAACTCATTCACCAAACGGACCCTAAATAAAAATTGTGAATTTGATCTCACTTATAGTCTTTATCTCTATTTAATCGAATGTCACATACTACACCATCGTGCTTTCTTCCAAAAAAAAAAAAACGTACATGTACATGTAATTTTATCCCGTACCAATGGCACCTTTCAAATATAATGTACAACAAATATCCAATTATATCTCAACATTAATTTCCTTTTACATATGTTTAGACTGGTCCTTTGCTAAACAAATGGAGGAGACAAAAGATCCTTGTACAAATGTATAAAATTAGTGACGGCATGGGGATTCCATCCTAACAAACTTTTTGCTCTCACCTTTTTTTTTTTTTTTTTCCTCCTTTTAGTTTTATGCCTCTAATAATATTGTACATTTTATTCTTATTAAAAACCAATTATCTCTATATAAATAACCCTAAAAACTTAATACTTTAGTGTACATTATTACTGAAATAATGAAATAATAGACAAACTCAATTGCTAAGTTTGTTACATGAATCCAAAAAGAAGTTGGTAGATGAATATGCACCACAACACTACGAAGAAAAAGCAAAACCCACTTTAGAAAATTGTGGGAATAGATTTTTAGGGGTGAGGACTGATGGGATACGACTGCATGATAGCCACACCCACCACCATTTAAAGGAGTGGTCGGATCGGTGGACAAAATGTTTTTTTTTTTTTTTTTTTTTTCCCCTCTCCTTTATTAGAGAATTAAAGCCTTTTCAAAGTAGGACTTTGGATCTCTGCGGCCACAGTTTCACCAACTATATATACTTATATATATATACAATGGTGCCCGGGTACTAAAAGATTTCTTGACAAAAATGAATTTGTCAGTGGGGAAAAAAAAAAAAAAAAAAAACACGTACATAGAATAGGCAATGGGGAATCTTTAAAGTTGATTCAGATTAAAAAATCTTTTCTCTTCCAATTGGATTCCCTACACATGATCTTGTTGGTGTTTTCTTGATCCCCTTTCATGTACCCCCTACTACTACTACATGATGTATGGTGTTTTACTACAGTGTTTTTTGCATTGTCTCTCTCCGAATTTTCCAAGAAGTGACAGTTTCGTATTTCAACTTTTTTTTTTTTATGGATAAATAGTCCTTCGTTAAATTAAATTATCGTTATTTTGACAATTTTGATCTATAACTTTAAAACTGATGATGGAGTTCTGAAATTTAAGGATCGAGAGTACCTTTAATAAATCAACAAAACATCTTGCCTTAAATTGAACTTCCATATCCCAAATGTTGTCTGCTAAGTTGATTGCCTTGGTCGAGGAGATGGATTGAGCCAATTCACCTCTTTTTTTTTCTTTTTTTTTGAGGAATAACATAAATCTTTTGTGATATCTCTTTTTTGATTTCTTCTTCTTTTTTAAGAAATCATTTGGAATACGAACCATTTTGATGTTCTTTTTGATATCTTTCATTGTCTATGAAATTACCACAACTGTGTCCATGCATCAAAATTATTTTCCATTTGGTTTGCACATTTGTAATTCAAATGAAATAATTTGAAAGAAAAATTTAGAAAAGAAGAAGTTGAATTACTATACAAAATGGCGTTTAGATATTTTTACAATATGAATAATCATTGGATAAAAACATTTGCACCTGTGTTTCAATATTTTGAAATCGATCACTTACATTGAAAATGTAGAGCCCCAAATGAAATTGTCAGAATTATAAGCTTAAATGAAATTGTCAAAAATTAAGGGACGGCGAATAATTTCGAGTAAAAATTGTTATTTCCACCATCTAAATGTTGAGCCGGGCTATCAAATGGCAATTTGAATGGCACATTCAGATGGCTCCATCTAAATATATTACAATGATTGGTTACAAAAGCTTGGGTTTTTTTATATATTTTTTTTATATAAGAAATATAAAAACTTAGTTTATAGTTTGAGAGTTCTACTCCACTATTACATACAGTTGTGATGATATATCACCAATAATAAATGATAATAATATTTCAAACGAACACATGCACAATTAAACATAAGATAACTATGCTTTACATCGCTTAAGCATATATTTTCAATCAACAATAAATTCACATTTCAATATTAGGACCTATTTACTATGATACAAGGACTAATAATTTTACAAATCAATGTCTAATCAATTCTTAAAAATTTAAAAAAAAAAAAAATTCCGCCTGTGATATTTTAGTATTTTTTGTAGGCGGATTCTAGAGTGGAATGTTTCCTTACACCTATATACATGTTGAAAGTATAAGTCAAAATCAATGTCCATATTTTTTTTTATTATTTATTTTTTTTAGGTTAGTTTAGTAAATTCAGTTAAAATAAAAGAGTTATTGTATTTTTCCCGTTTTATAATTTTACACCATTTTCACAAGTTTAGGGACCTTTCCAAAAAAAAAAAAATTTAGGACCAAATGACACATTCATAAAGAATTTAGGGACTATTGTAATAATTTACCCTTATTATAACTAAAGCGTGAAATTAATATATTTGAGACTTTGTGCTAAAAAAAAAAAATACTATAGTCTACTACAATTTTGTGTCACATGCTACATGAACACTCATAAATTAGACTATAAATTTAGTTTTACATCGATAAAAACTATTTTTATCAATACTGTGAAATTAAAAAAAAAAAAATCCTACTATAGAAGCCCTCTTAGAATAGTAAAATCCATTTTATAGAATTTTTGCTTTTGCTTTCAGCCAATAGAAGAAGAGAAACAAAAGCTATAGTTTTTCATTTAGTGTTTGGGATCTAAAATTTTAAAAGTGCTTTTTAATTCATGTTTTTAAAATTTTCTAATAAGTAATTAAAATCTTAAAATGAATTTTATAATATCTAACTTAAATTCCTATATGAGCTTTAAAGTCTATTTAAAAGAGCTTTTTCTAGAAATTATATTCACATGTCATATTTTCGTTAATAAATGCAATTAATTGACGTGTCAATGTTTAAAACACTTACTAATAAATAAATGATAACTCATATACCACATATATTTATACTCAAAAATTGGAATTAGACTCGATGCCTTTAGCAATTTTCTTTTATTAATTGTGTTTTGTGTATGTGTTCGATCATAATTTACAAATTATGCTTTAAAAAAAAATTTAAAATTTCATTTTAGTCCTTTAAGAGTTAAAAACTTGTAGTAATTATCTCATTTACTAAAATTTCTAAGTTTGTTATTGATTCAATTATCATTGATAAATATCCTACCTATATTTATTAGTTTTTTTTATCGTGGATTTTTTGCTTGTCATGTGGCAATCATGTGAGCACCACACCATCACTGTGTGATGACCATATCATCATCACGTAGATTTTTTTAGGGTCTTTTCACACCCCTTATTTACTTTTCCCACACCTCTACTTAAACCACCCTCCATCAAAATTTTAAATTTTGGATTTTACTTGTTACATCCCCTTTTTTTTTTTCTTTTTTTAAATTCCAAAACAACTACTGCAATCAAATTATAATTTTTTCTCGTTTTAATGTCAGTTTTTCCCCCCTACATTTTCTCACTCACCAACCATATCTGGGATCCATATTCTCTGTCTAATTTTTGATGTTTTAAATGTTGTCTAATCAATAATATTATGCCTCGTTATCATAAAAATTTACAATATTTTATAGGGTTAATTTCAAAAGTAACACTTGTGGGAAAAATATTATTAAAAATAGCACTATTTTTGTTTCCCTTCATTACTAGCGGTACCACGTCATCAACACTTCTGATATGTGGGTCCCAGAAGCATTAAGGGATGCCAAATTCCTAGTTTACCCCCACTTCCTACCTGCCCAAAACTCCCTTGTCTGCTCTAACCTTATTTCAAACAATTTACAATGTTTTAGAGAGAGAAACTCCCATTTAGAGAGAGAAAGAGTTCCTACCACCCACAAAAACCGTAGAAAACAGCTCTATAATCATCCAAAACCACCACCAACGCCCTCTATAAAACTTTTGAAAGTCTGTGAAGGTCGGATAATCTTATAAAACCAACCATGTCCAAACCCACGAAGTTGGCAGAGAAAAACATTACTCCCAAGAAGAGGTATCTTCGAGTAATGGCTTTGGCAAATAAAACGCCACCGGCAGAGAAAATTTCTAAAAAACCGGCACCAGAGAGATAGAAAGGTGGCCGAGGAAGGGTTAAAAATAAAGTAGGGGTAAATTGAAGCTAAGTAATCGAAGAAGGCGAAAAGAGCCGTAGAAGAGAAGATGATTTCGGAAGCCGAAGAAGTAAAAATGTTGCATTTTCGTTTATATGTTTAAAAGTTTGCATTTTTAATATATATTCGGTAAGAATGTGCATTATACTTGAGAACATTTGCATTTTTTACTGATTATGTTAAAAAAAAAAAAGTTTACATTTTTATATGTTCTTTTGATGAGATTCTACATTTTTAATTGATTTGTCGAAAAAAAAATTTGTAAAAAAAACATAATGTTTGTATTTTTATTTGATTTTGTGACATAAACTAAAAGTTTGTTGGTTTGGGATTTGGATATTGAGAGGAAAATTGAATGTATTGGTTTATATAAACATTTGGTTGCCGAAGATGTTTGGGTTTTTGTTGATGTTTAGTTAATTATAGGTGATATCGGAAAATGCGGTTATCTAGTTATTTATTTGAGATCATCTTGTAATTTTATCCATAGGTCATTTTTATGATGACTTGTTGGTCATCATAAAAATTACTCAGATTTCCGTTATTTTCAAATTGTCATTTTTATGATGACTTGCTGGTCATCAATTTAATTACTCGGATTTTTGTTATTTCCAACTGGTCATTTTTATGATAACTTGCTGGTCATCAATATTCAATGGTTAATCTTAGATTTCTGTGAAGTTTGATTATGTGATGTCGGCTTTAACCACTGTTAGCGAGAAAAAGGTAATTTCTATACTTTAAATATATATTATTACTGATGAGGTCATTTACAAGTGTTGGTCATTTACATAATGACCGGGTGATCATTTGTGTAATGACTATAACTTTGTTAGCGTCAATACCAATGTTAGTCATTTACATAATGACTGTGTAGTAATTTCTGTAATGACCATATCTTTGTTAATGACCATACATTTGTTAATGACCATATCTTTGTTAATACCAGTGTTGGTCATTTACATAATGACCGGGTGGTAATTTTTGTAATGATCATACATTTGTTAGCGTCAATACCATTGTTGGTCATTTACGTAATGATCGTATGATAATTTCTGTAATGACCATATCTTCGTTAGCATTAATACCAGTGTTGGTCATTTACGTAATGACCGGGTGGTAATTTCTGCAATGACTATACATTCGTTAGCGTCAATACCATTGTTGGTCATTTAAGTAATGCTGACCATTGTAAATGCTGGGAATCTACGGTCAAATTTCTAACAGAAGTTAGTGAAAGAAGATGAATCAAACTGTTAATTGGGCCATTGGAAATCGTAAATGAAACTCATAAAACATAATAATGTCGAAATGAATGAGTAAGAAAAATAAACAAAGAATCAGCAACACAAAGGTTTAGAAAGGTTCGCCAAATCAGGGCTACGTCCTCTGTGAATGTGGTTTCTTCATTGAATATGAAGATTTCTGAATACAAGGAGTTACAACTTTCTGGGTGAATTTTGGCAGCGTAAGAATACTGTAAAAATTGAACAAGGAAGCCCCCTTTCTCTGAAGGGGGTTTCCCTCTATTTATAGAGAAAGTGCAGTAGGTCTGGACCCGTAATTCCAGGTGAACGGTTATCATAAAATGTCAGACACGTGTCACAATGTGGACTTAGCGATTATTTGAAAATGTGATGTCATTGTCAATCATGGATTCGTCAGTTATCATGAAGGATCTGACGTGTTATTATCAAATATGAGCTTGACGGTTATGGGGAATATCCCTTGTTATTTTCGTTAAGCTTGAACGACGAACGGTGGTTGGGAGATAAGACTTAGATCTCGCTAAAGTATCATTCGTGGATTACGTTTGATGTTCGTCCGATCATATTTAAACTGATTGATTCGATGTTCGACTACGAACGATCATAGTTTAAAATAGAACGAACTAAGGCTGTAAATTGGGTCCGGCCCAATTAAATGAACGATCATTGTTCACAATTGAACGAAGTAATTTCATAATTTGGGTCCGGCCCAAATATTGCAAGTTGGACTCGGGAATCCGTTGTTCATTTAAGAAACAGTCAAAGGCTAACGACATATTGGGAAGACGAAGTTTAACCCCCAACAGATAGCCCCCCACTTTATTGAGCGATGGATCCTTGATAAAGTGTTTGATTAATGATGAAGTTGTAATGTCAATCTCTGATAATTCAGATTACTGAAATCTGACAAGACCGACATTACTTATTCGAAAATCTCGAGCCCAGAAAAAGATATCATATAATACACGTGGCATACATTTATTGGATGTTTCAAAACGATGGCTTCCCTTTTTGAAATTCGAATTGTCGTGACGTTATATGTCAGCAAGGGAATATGAAGAGTTTCGAAATTTACGCCGTTTGATCGGGCGCCATTTGAAAATCAAAACTGTCTGATGTGTTGTGAAGCCATATAATGTTTTGCATTCTCCTTCCCTTCCTTATTTCTCACATTTGGAGAATTTGAAAATCAGAACCCGAGAGTTTCCAAGAACTTCAAAATTTCAGGTAAGATTTCTCTTCTTCTCTCTCTTTTTTTTTATAAATATCTTTAGTTTTTAGTAAAGTGATTTGTATTTTATTTTCGGAACTCTCTGGTTAAGTTTCTGCATTTCGTTTGGGTGAGTGAATCAATTTGAGGGAATTTGGTGAGTTTTTTCTGGATTTTCCTTTGAATTTGGTTTAGTGTTCTTCGTGTTCTTCCATATCTTCAAAGGGTTTCGACAAAAATTGGTCTGTAGATCCAAAATCCCTTCATTGTTCATCCTAAATTTAGTTTAAGGACCAATGGATAAGGAAAAGCAAGTCATTGAGGATGTTGACGTAGAATGGACGAGCACTGATTCAAGTGACAGCAGTTCATCGTTCAAGGTTCGAATATAGTTCTCTTAAGGTCAAAGAGGCACTGAGTCAAGTACTGGAGGACAGGAGAGGAATCGACCAGCGACAACATCAGGAGAAGGAATTTTGTCAATTCCTCCGATTGCTCGTTTAACAAAACCTCCTCAACGTTTAAGTGTGGAGTCTTTTCTTTGAATGTTGAACCCTCGCTCTATATTAACAGAAGATGACTTATTGGATATCAGGGCTAGATATGGATTTTCGAACGAAGTTCAGCTTCGCTTACCCCTTCCAAACGAGAGCAGACTCCGTCTCAGAGGGGTGGATCTGCATGTATACCATTTACTTCGAGTGTGGGATTCGACTTCCTCTTCCCCCTCTTCTAATTCAAAGCATGCACCACTACCAATTGGCAAATCCTCAGTTGATGCCAAATGGTATGAGAGTCTTTTTGGGGTTGATCGTACTAGCATATGAAGCGAGCGTCGAACTATCGGTAGACGATATTCTCGCCATTTATTACCCCCAAGAGAACGCAAAAGACCATGGGCGATACTCGATGTATCCGAGAAGGAAGAAGCAGGGGGTTGGGAAGAACGCCGACCGCTACTGGTAGGATCGATATTTTTTTATGCTTGTAAATGAAAAATCATTGGGAGGATTAGCCAATGCATTTTACCCTCTGTGGGGTACTCTTCGTAAGTGTCGAACGAAGAACATAAAGGTTTGAATCAACAAACGATATTGAGATTAACATTATTGATTGTTTTGCAGGAAAGGAACTGAAAAAGCCACCGCCGAAGGCTCTGATATTCGAGGAGAAGCTCGAGCAATTGTTAGCTCTGCCACACTGGGAGTGGGACGAAATAAACGTTCCTGAAAGATTCAAAGCATTAAGCCTTTGGAAAGGTGTTATCGAAATCCTATCAGGTATAGCTAAATGTGTTCCTTCCTGGGTTGACTGGCCGTTCATGATTAGAAGAGCGTTGAAAAGACTCTTTCGGCACTCCACTATTCATTGAACCGCTAATTGACGAAGAAGCTTTGATCACAGAGTTAGCGTTAGACAGGATGGATGTCAATTTTTCCAACCCTAAAAACCTTCTTGCGAAGAAGAAGGCGCAGAAGGAAGCTGTGAAGGTAGCAGCATCTACAGCAGTAGCTTCTGCATCGAAGGGCAATGAGCCTGCACCACTTCCAGTGCTCGAATCATCTCTCGAGCCTCCTGCCAAACCTACTACTTCACCGGCCAAGAAAAGGAAGGCAATAGAGAAGGTTAAGAGGAAAATACCTGCGAAGAGGGGCAAGAAGTCGAAGGTTGCAACGCCGGAAACGGATGGTGAACCAGGGACTTCTTGCCAGAACAAGAAACAGTTTGAACTCGAGCTGTTACAGAGTGTGTCTCTTCTGCAAGAAAGACAAACGGGTGTTGGGCTCATGCATCATCTTCTTACAGAAGCTGACGCAAACATCCTTAATGAAGGCCGGGTTCATAATCATCTCGATGATCTCCTATGGGATGGTTTGAAGGTATGGCTACTTAATTTATAAATTTTAAAAACTTTTTTTTTTGAATAATTATCTGATCAAATTATTCTATTGCAGATCAACATTCGAGCCATGGGTTTGTTTTATCGGACAACTAATAAAGTTGTCGAACAAAAAGCCCAAATAAAGGAGCTTGAAGATAAGTTTAAAGAGCTTAAAGAGAAGGACAAGCTGACTGAGGAGAAGTTGCTGGACATCGAATGAAAGTTCGGAGATGTTAAAACGAGCGCTGTTGAACTTATAACAGAACTTGACAAGTCCATGCAGACTTCAAAGGAAGGGGCAGACATGATGAAAATCATGGTTGAGAGATTCGATAGGCCAAGCCAAAATTAAATCTCTTGAAGCTGATAATGCGTCGCTTAAGTCCAAGATCATCGATGCGTACGAGAAGGTAACTCTCAAAACTCGATATGATATTCTCAAAGAGTATAAGCAAGGACTTCTCGTTGAAGCTGATGTCAATGATGAAATCAAGCTCTACGAGGAATCTATTGAGGATGCTGAAACTTCAATGTTCGTCCCCGTCCCAACATTGAATCAGTCGGGACCTTCGACAGTCGAGCCCCCTGTCCAAGCTGATCCCTCAGGAGATTCAGAGAAGACAGAACAGTTGTTTTAATTATTCTATCATTAATTTTGTATTTGTTTGAATATCAACAATGATTTTTCAATTAATTGAAGATTTTGAGTTTTTCTTCATGTCTTTTTTTTCTGCCTTCTTTTTATGTAATGATGTTGTATGATGATTCAAACATTGAATGATGATTCAAACGTTGAATTTTATATAGAATGATTATGAGTCGTAGAGTTCGTAAAGACGAACGTTGAATTTTAAATAGAACGACTATGAGTCATATAGTTCGTAAAGACGAACGTTGAATTTTCAAATATTTGCTTAAGAAGTTAGATTAAGGCAAAGAAAAGAAAAGTGTTTAACCATAACTAGACTTGAGCAAATCTTCGACGAATGTGAAAAACACACATTTAAGTGCTTGAAAAGACTTTTTATTTAGAAAAAGTAAGTAGCTGCACTCATTCAAATGTGATGAGCTGACTCCGTACCCAACATTTAGGGATCAAGCCGTTCGTAGTTCGCTCGAATAAGATGATTTCTTTTTGTTTTTGTGACTGGACTCGTATGAACGCATATGAGCTGCCTACATACTCAACGTTTAGGGATCAAGTCAGATGTAGTTCAGGATAAGAGATATAGTGTCGAATTGTCTTAGGCTCAGACATACAAGTTCGAATTCAATCGAATGTTCGCTGTAATGGATCTGGCCTTTACAAACAAAGTTAAACAAAAAAAAAAAAAAAAAGAAAAGAAATCTCAAAAAGTCACAAAAATTACTGATAATATTTGTAAAGATGGTTTGAGTTCCAGCTACGTAGAACTTCGACCCCATCGATCATTTTGAGTCGATAGACGCCAGGACGGATGACCTTCAAAATCTTATAAGGACCTTCCCAGTTTGCTCCCAACTTTCCAGCATTTGGTTCGGCAGTGTTCTGGAACACTTTACGAAGTACAAGATCTCCCTCGCAGAAAGTTTGAGGACGAACTTTGGAGTTGTAGTATTTAGCCATAGATTGCTTGTAGTGCGCCATGCGCATCTGGGCTCGATCTTGTTTTTCTTCAAGAACATCCAAACAGTTGTTGAGCAGTTATTGGTTTTGATCCTCGTTTTCGACGGATAGTTGTCGTCGAAGGGTAGGAACACCAATCTCAACGGGAACCACAGCTTCTGTACCAAAAGTCAAGGAAAAAGGTGTTTCACCGTTTGATCTTTGCGGAGTTGTTCTGTACGCCCATAGAACGCCATGGAGTTCATCAGCCCATCATCCTTTTCGGGCTTCGAGTTTTTTCTTCAAATTCTAGACAATTGTCTTGTTAGTTGCTTCAGCCTGTTCATTTCCTTGGGGATACCTCGGGGTGGAGAAGCTAAGCTCGAGTTTTTAGCTCTGACAGAATTTTCTGAAATTGCCCAAAATGAATTGGGATCCGTTATCAGTGACGATCTCTTGGGGTATGTCAAACCTGCAAATGATATTCTTCCAGATAAAGCCTTCGACGTCCGAATCCTTGATATCAGCATACGCTTCTGCTTCGACCCATTTTGTGAAGTAATCTGTGAGTACAAGAAGGTACTTGCGTTGACTAGTCGCTTTTGGTAATGGCCTAACTATGTCCATTGAATACTTCATGAAAGGGTAAGGAGATCCAATGCTTGATAGTCGTTCTGCCGGCTGATGGAATACTGGAGAGTGTCTTTGGCATTTATCACATCGCTTAACAATGTCTTCACTGTCTTGAAACATAGTGGGCCAGTAATAGCCCAGTCGTTTAGCTTTATTGCATAAAGACCTTCCTCCAGAATGATTTACACATTCGCCTTCATGGATTTCCTTCAAAACGTATGCAGCTTCCTTCTCATCCATTCAACCAACGTAAGGACCATTAAACGAACGACGAAATAGAACGTCATCTATCAATGTAAATCTTGCCGACTTCGTTCTGATCTTTCGAGTGTCCTGTCTATCTTCAGGCAACAATCCGTCCTTCAAATAGGCTACGATCGACATCCTCCAGTCTTCTCCAGCTTCGTCTGCCACGTTCAAAGTCTCGACCTCGATATTCGGCCTTTCAATAAAGCCAATGGGAATACTGTGATGTACATTCAGTTCAGATGTTGAACCAAAAGTAGCCAAAGCATCTGCTTGTGTGTTCAAATCCCTCGAGATCTGCTGGATTGTATGTTCTTCGAAATTCTTCAATAGTGCATGTACAACGGAAAGGTAAGCTTCCATTCTAGCATCTTTCGTAGTATATTCTCCGAGCACTTGGTTCACAACGAGCTGTGAATCGCTATGAATCTTCAAACGTCGAGCCCCCAGCATTTTAGCCAGCTTTAGTCCAGCGATCAAGGCTTTGTATTCAGCTTTATTGTTGGAGGCATTAAATCCTAGGCGGAATGATTGTTCGATAATCTCACCATCGGGGGATTTGCAGTGTACTCCAATGCCAGAGCCTTTGATGTTGGATGCTCCATCAACCATCAGTACCCACCAATTTTCTGGTTCAACGTTCGTTTTTGGAGGATCTGGGGTCAACTCAGCTACAAAATCAGCAAGTACCTGAGACTTCAAGCTGGTTTGGACCCTATATTCAATGTCAAACTCGCTCAGTTTGACTGCCCACTTAGTCAAGCGTCCAGACACATTTGGGCTATGAAGAATGGCTCGAAGTGGGTAGGTCGTCATTACAATAATTGAATGAGACTGGAAGTATGGCCTCAATTTTCGAGCAGCCGTGATAAGAGCAAGGGCCAACTTTTCAACAACTGGGTATCTGGTCTTTGCATCAAGTAGGGACTTACTGACGTAGTAGATTGGCTGTTCGCTGTTCACATCTCGTACAAGAACGGCACTCACTGCGTCTTCTGTTACTGCCAGGAACAAAAACAAACTCTTGCCAATCAGAGGTTTGGTTAGAATCGGAGGGGTTGACAAATACCTTTTGAGCTTGTCAAACACTTGCTGACATTGCTCGTTCCACTCGAACTTCTTATTCCCTTTGAGTAATCTGAAGAAGGGCTGGCATTTGTCGGTTGAACGGGAAGTAAACCTGTTTAATGCAGTGATCCGACCAGTAAGCTTCTGGATATCTCGCTTGCTTCTTGGAGATGGCATGTTCATGATCGCTCTAATCTAGTCCAGATTGGATTTGATGCCTCGCTGCGTGATGATGTAACCAAAGAACTTCCCGGACGAAATGGCAAAAGAACACTTGGTTGGATTCAGGCGCATGTTGTGCCGTCGCAGTACTGAAAAGCATTTAGATAGATGCCCAATATGATCTTCAGACTTCAAAGACTTGACCAGCATATCATCAATGTAGACCTCCATCGTTCTGCCAAGTTGATCTGCGAACATTGCGTTTACAAGCATTTGATACGTTGCTCCAGCATTCTTCAATCCAAATGGCATCACCTTATAGCAATAGATCCCCCTTTCCGTAATGAACGCCGTCTTCTCTTGATCGTCTGGGTGCATGAGAATCTGATTGTATCCAGAAAATGCATCCATGAATGAGAGCAACTCATGGCCTACGGTCGCATCGACCAATTGATCGATATGTGGCAGTGGAAAACTATCTTTTGGACAAGCTTTTGTTCAGTTCGGTAAAGTTAATGCAAGCTCTTCATTTTCCGTTCTTCTTTTTAACAATGACGACATTCGCTAGCCAATCTGGGTACTAAACCTCCTTTATGAATCCGGCTTCGATTAGTTTTCTTACTTCGTTGTTGATTATACGATTCCGTTCGATGCCTAGTTCCCCTCTCTTTTGCTTCACTGGTTTATGGTTAGGATCAACATTTAGCTGATGCGTTGTTACTTCAAGATCGATACCAGGCATGTCGGAAAGTGACCAAGCAAAACAATCTTGGTTGTCTCAAAGAAAACTAATAAGCTGACCACGAATAGTATCATCGAGCAATGAACCAACATTAACAAATCGATCTGGCTTCGCTGGATCTATCTGGATTTCATCAAGTTGCTCGACGCCCAGTTTGGAATGATCGCTCGATTATGTTTTCGTCTCTAGTTGCTATAAGCGGTCGCTTTTCTTCATCTTCATGGAATGAAGGTAGCAGGTTCTGGCAACTTCTTGGTTCCCTTTAATCTCCTTGATCCCCCTCTTCGTAGGAAATCTGATTTTCTGATGATATGTCGACAGCACTGCCTTCATTGCGTGAATCCAGGGCCTACCAAGAATGATATTGTAGGCAGACGGGCAGTCTAGAACTAAGAAAGTGGTTAATTTGTTCTCTCCTGCTGCAAAAACAGGAAGCTTAATTTTACCAACAGTGGCGGTCGATTCTCCGTTAAAACCAGTTAAAACTGTCATTGAATTCTCGACGTCCGACTCAGATAATTCCATTTCCCTCAAAGTCAAAAGGAAAAGAATGTCTGCGGAACTCCCATTGTCAACAAGAATTCCACCTACTTCACAATTTGAAACATTTAGAGTAAGCACCAACACATCATCATGAGGTTGGCTAAGGCTCGTTGCCTTGCTACTGTGGAATGATATCGAATGTTTGATGGGATCGTCGGGAAGAATCGCTACAATCAGCTGTGTGACCTTTCTCCTATGAGACTGGATTGCTGTCACAGTCTCTCCACTATAAATGGAACCCCCATAAATGACACCAATCATCTTTCGAATGGGCGGTGGTAAAGGTGAATCTTCAATCTGCTGCACTATTTTTCGCTCTTTGGACTCGTTGCCAAGTCCATATGTCTCCCTTCCTTTTTCTGTGAGGAACTCCCGAAGGTGATCTTTCTTTAACAGCTCAGCTATTTCTGCTCTCAAAGCCCTGCAATCAATGGTGTGATGACCATGATCTTTGTGGAACTCACAATACTTCGTGGTATCTCTGGCCCGGTTCTCGGGCAGCTTCTTGGGCCAAGTGACGAAGTCCTGGCACTTGAGATGCGCGATGAGCGATGAGATCTGATGGGCTGATGCCGTGTGCATATTTTGGTGGTGAAAATGGACGCTTGTGATCACACCTTGTAGGCCGCACCTCTCGATGCTCAATTTGTCTTGTTGGTCGTGGACACTCACGTCGAAATGTGTTATGTCACTTGCTTCGAACCTTTGCCACTTCTTCCCTCGTTCAATCTAGATCACGTTCAACACGTTCGTTCTCCCCTTCAAGCTCAATAAATCCCTTCGCTCGATGCAGAGCATCCTGAATTGTAGGCGGATATCTAAAACAGATTTCGTTCTTGAACAATGACTTGTGTTTCAGGCCTTTCTTCAGTGCTTCTCTGGCTGTTCCATCATCCAATCCGGAGATCTCTGAAGTTGCTTTGCTGAAGCGCTTGATGTAAGCGTGGAGTGATTCGTGCGGACCTTGGACCACGCCCCAGAGATCCTTTGTTGTTTTTCTTGACTGGATATGGACAGAGTAGTTCCTCATGAATTCGAGCAAAAGTTCATCGAATGAGTTGACAGATTCAGGGGAAAGATTACAAAACCATATCAAAGCGGCTCCCTTCAGGCTTCATGCAAAAAGTTTGCACATCATGTCGTTGAGCATGGCTGTTGGGATGTTTGTGGACTGTACGATGTGTTTGTATTGTAACAAGTAATCATGAGGGTCTGACATTCCGTCAAACCTTTGGTGTGATTGTGTTTGTAATTCACTTTGTCAAGGGCGTCTCTCAGACCCCACGAGCAAGATCATGACGTAGTAGCGCGATGTATTTGCGAAGAGAAGCACTGCTCCATTTGCACTTCTAACGTCCTTATCTCCTTCGACATTATGCTCCTCATCATCTCCTCAACATTCGTTGTCCCTTGCAGAACGGGATCTTCTTGTGGAGGTGGAACATCAGCGTCGAATGCCGGGTTGAGTTTGTTTTTCGTCTGGAATCAGAGCCGTGTGTCGGCTGCTGTTGTTGGTACTGCTGCTGGTACTGTTGCGGTTGTTGTTGCTGGTACTGGTGCTGGTGCTGTTGCTGTTGCTGTGTTCGCCTTTCATTCCCCATTGGCGTGTTTCCTAGCGTCGATAAGGGTTGCATTGGAGCCACGGGGCTATAAGCGGTGTTTCTTGCCCCTTGAGGATAGTAAGGCATAGCTTGCTGCCAACCCCCAGTGTTCGCCCTTGTTGAGTAACCACCATATGGGTTGTAATAGTATGAATACGCAGCTTGGGTGTTAACTACCATCAACTGGTTCTTTAGAACTTGATTTTCCGCACTGATGCTTTCCATTTGACTCTATTGAGAGTTGTATTCTCGTGAAAGCTCTTCCACCAACCGTGTTAGATTGGTAATCTGAGTATTTTCTGCAAGCATTGAGGTTTCCGGTTGGTCAACAGGGCTATCTTGCAAACGTTCTTGTTGTTGTTCACGTTCGTCTGCCATTAATGTCTTATGAATCTTCGATATTAGAATCTCCGAAATTAGATGGGCGCCAAATTGAAGATGCTAGGAATCTACGGTCAAATTTCTAACAGAAGTTGTGAAAGTGGATGAATCAAATTGTTAATTGGGCCCTTGGAAATCGTAAATGAAACTCATAAAACATAATAATGTCGAAATGAACGAGTAAGAAAAATAAACAAGAATCAGTAACACAAAAGGTTTAGAGAGGTTCGCCAAATCGGGGCTACGTCCTCTGTGAATGTGGTTTCTTCATTGAATATGAAGATTTCTGAATACAAGGAGTTACAACTTTCTGGGTGAATTTTGGCAGCGTAAGAATACTGTAAAAATTGAACAAGGAAGCCCCCTTTCTCTGAAGGGGGTTTCCCTCTATTTATAGAGAAAGTGCAGTAGGTCTGGACCCGTAATTCCAGGTGAACGGTTATCATAAAATGTCAGACACGTGTCACAATGTGGACTTAGCGATTATTTGAAAATGTGATGTCATTGTCAATCATGGATTCGTCAGTTATCATGAAGGATCTGACGTGTTATTATCAAATATGAGCTTGACGGTTATGGGGAATATCCCTTGTTATTTTCGTTAAGCTTGAACGACGAATGGTGGTTGGGAGATAAGACTTAGATCTCGCTAAAGCATCATTCGTGGATTACGTTTGATGTTCGTCCGATCATATTTAAACTGATTGATTCGATGTTCGACTGCGAACGATCATAGTTTAAAATAGAACGAACTAAGGCTGTAAATCGGGTCCGGCCCAATTAAATGAACGATCATTGTTCACAATTGAACGAAGTAATTTCATAATTTGGGTTCGGCCCAAATATTGCATATTGGACTCGGGAATCCGTTGTTCGTTTGAGAAACGGTCAAAGGCTAACGACATATTGGGAAGATGAAGTCTAACCCCAACAACCATACCTTCGTTAACGTCAATACCAGTGTTCGTCATTTACGTAATGACCGAATGATAATTTCTGTAATGACTATACCTTCGTTAGCGTCAGTACCATTGTTGAATAGAGTGAACAAAGATGGGGAGAGATTTGTTGGACTTAGAGTGAGTTCAGATCTTAAACAATGGTGAAGAGAAAGTGTGTGAGGCTAGGCTGAGAGGAAAACGAGGGAAGAAAAAATGATATTTAGAACTAGGACTTATATATTGTGGGTGAGGGGTGAGGGGGGCGGGAAAATGGGGAAAACTTCAATTTAGGGTTGGCTGAGGGCATTTTTGATTTTTTACAGCCACCTCAATTGATGTTGATGACGTGACAGTGCTAATAATAAAGGGAAACAAAAGTAATGTTTTTTTTAATAATATTTTTCCCATAAGTGTTACTTTTGAAATTAACCCTATTTTATATCAAGATTTGACTTCTTTTAATGACATCAAAATTAGAGATTAGATAGGAGAAGTCAATCCCTATATCCCACGTTATATTTCCTTCTCTCTTTTTCTTTTTTTGTTTTTTTTCCCCTTCTTTCGCTTTTTTCCCTTCCTTTTTGCTAATTATCTTTGGCTATCCTCCATTTTTTTTTAATTACGGTTGCTATGTATTTTTTGTTTAATCCCCTGTTTTTACTGTTAAGATCTCAAATGAGTTCAGGATAATTTATCCTTAAAAAAAAAAAAAAAGATATTCTTTGCTTTATATCCAGATTTGAATTTCAATTCTTAAAACACACACACACACATATATATCTATATATATCCAAGCTATGAATTCCAGACAACGATTTTGGCAGGGATATATCACAACTCCACTTGTAAACCTCCATCAACCCCTCCTTTCTCGTTCTGTCAAACAAAGCACACTTTTTTTTTTTTTTAATTTCTGATTTCTTGCTTTTTTTTTTTGGCTTATATCACCATGAAAGAAGTGGTTAAGTATTGATTAGTAAAAAATAAACAACTTATAATTTTGTTTTTGTTTGAAGTCATTAGCAATGCTTTGTTTTTATTTTGATTATTAATTACTTTAAATGAATTATATTTGAAGGCATATAATATTTATTTTTGAATTTTAAATTGAGGTGTAGATTATTTTTTAAAACATAGCTATCCTTAAGACTAAGGCCTCGTTTGACGTTTGAGTTTAAACTCAAAATTTTCATTTCAGTTTTTATTTTTTTCTGAAAAGTCAATAAAAATTTTCAACTCAAATTTAAAATTTTCAACTCAAATTCATTCGTCAAACGGACCTTAATTTATTTAAGGGTAATTTGGTAATAAAATAATTTGTTAAAATAGAGGTATGAAAAATAAATGAGAGAGTGTCAATATATATATATATATTTTTTTTTATTACTTTTACTTTTTTCTTTGCTTATTCTGCAGGAAGGAATTACGTTATTTAACTAGTAATAGTAATGAAACGAGAATAGTAAAAAAAAAAAAAAAAAAAAAAGGAGAGAGAGAGAGAGAGAGAGAGTATAGTTATGATGTGGCAACGTTTAGGGTGAATGGAGTTAAGCGAGGATTCGTCAGGGTGTCTGTGGACGGAACTTTCTTCCTTTTCCTTATAAATAAGAGAGAGATTAAGCGGTGGAATCGGGCAGTGGTGGAGCTCTCTTGTTCACCCCCTTTATCTCTCTCTCTCTCTCTCTCTCTCTCTCTCTCTCTTTCCGTTTCTGTTTTTCCTTTTCAGAATCTGACAGCAAAATACCGACCAAGAACAACAACAACAAGAATCAGAAGAAGAAGATAATGGTGGTTGATGATCTGGTCATGAACATTATGCTTCTCTCTCAAGCTCCCTCTTCCCCTAGATTCCCCTCTGTTTATTCCAAAAGGTAACAAAATCTTCCCAGATCTTCCATTTTCTCTCTTTCCTCCCAGCCGCCCCCCCCCCCCCCCCTTTTTTTCCTCCTGATTCAAAAATATTTTCTTGGGTCTTTGTAGTATAAATTACATATGTATAAATATATATTTACTATGGATTTGATGGGTTTGATTCCGTGTCTCCCAGCTGGGTTTGGTGGGTTTCAGGAGATTCTTAGGCTTGGTTTAGACATAGTCTTTCTGTAGCGTTTTTGGGAATAATCCCTTTCTCTATCTCACTTTACATATTCATTCTTATTCATATACTTCAAAAAGGAAAATGAAATATATATATATATATATATTCTTCCAATTGATGTTCCTTGGGTTGAATTTTCGATTCATTTTTTGTTTGGATTTTTTTAAAAAAATTTATTTTGCTGTGGGTGTATGAGAAATTTGTTTTATTTGATTGTAAATTCTAGGCTTTTGATGGAAGGGAGATATAGTGGGGACTGACTGAGAATGATGAAGGTGTTGATGAGATTGTTTACTTTAGAATGAGATTGTTCGCCTTTTCTTTTGAGGACATGGCCTTGGCAATATTAATTGTAATAAACCTTAAACTAGCTACAACAAAACCCTCCAAGGAATTCACTTGAAATGGGAAATTCTCGCCTCACTGCCCTCTCATTATTGGAGAATCACCACCACCACCACTCATCCACACTCTTCTTGTCCATGGATTCAAGCGCCTCTTCCTCTCACGACGAATTCGATTTCGAAACCTATCAGCAAATCGCCCCCTCTCACCCCCCTGACATCAACTTACCCCTTTCGGCTGAGCGCAGCCCGCCTCCGCCGCAGCCGTGGAACCCTGAATCTTGTGAGATTTTAGATGTCAGTCTTGGTCCACAAGTCTTTGAGACCGAGAGTTTGGTGAGCATTCCCAAGATCGGCCGAAAATGTGCCAAGCGGGTGGATAGCATTTGGGGTGCTTGGTTTTTCTATACTTTTTACTTCAAGCCCTCGCTTAGTGAGAAATCAAAGTCGAGGATTATCCACGACAACAATGGAGTTTCAGGGTTTGACAGGTCTGATCTCAACCATGAAGTTTTCATGGTTCAGCATGACATGGAGAACATGTACATGTGGGTCTTCAAGGAGAGGCCCGAGAATGCATTAGGTAAGATGCAGCTTAGGAGTTACATGAACGGGCATTCTCGCCAAGGGGAGCGCCCGTTCCCGTTCAGTGTTGATAAGGGATTCGTCCGTTCTCACAGGATGCAGCGGAAGCAATATAGGGGTCTATCGAACCCTCAATGTGTGCACGGGATCGAGGTTGTTCTTTCCCCGAATCTAACAGGTTTCAGTGAGGAGGATCAGAAACGGTGGATGGAACTTACCGGGAGGGAGTGGAATTTTACAATCCCTCCTGAAGCGAGTGCCTTTAGTTCATGGAGAAACCTCCCCAACACGGATTTTGAGCTTGAGAGGCTGCCTTCTCCAATAAAGAGCAACTCGAATTCACATCCGAAGAAGCTGCTCAATGGGTCTGGCCTGAACTTGTCTACCCAGCCATTGAAACACAGTAGTTCTGAGGGGATGGACCCATCGCCCGTGAGTAGCAAAAGGAGGAAGGGGCTATTCCCGAATGGAAACAATGACGATTGCTACTTGGCAATTAACCCTCCTCCTGGTCGAATTCCAGATGCAGAATTTCACCAGAATGGGCCACACTGGCTGAGTGATTTTAGCGGGGTGATGAAGAATGTTTATGGGCCTGTTACTGGTGCAAAAACGATTTACGAGGATGAAGAAAGTTATTTGATAATTATTAGCTTGCCCTGTGTAGATCTTCAGAGGGTTAAAGTGTCTTGGAGGAACACTCTAACACATGGTATCATTAAGGTGTCCGGTGTGAGCACATCTCGCATGCCGTTTATCAAGAGACGTGATAAGGTTTTTAGGCTCACAGATACCTCATCGGAGCACTGTCCACCAGGAGAGTTTGTTAGAGAAATCCCGCTTTCAACCCGAATCCTCGAAGACGCAAACATAGAAGCTTACTATGACGGGCCAGGATCAGTACTTGAGATTCTGGTGCCAAAACTCCTTGCAGAGCCAGAAGAGCACGAGATTCGAGTTTGCTTTCGCCCTCACCTCGGAGGGAAAAAAGATCTCACGTTTAGCTGAGAATTTGCATTGCCGGAACAAGAGAGAGAGGGACTTGCAAGGCTTGTTGCCATCATTGTTTTTCTAACTGCTGTACCATACCAATTGTACTTTGTGAAAGAGAATTAAATTGCTTTCACATCTCGTACATACATATTTATAACTTGCAATGAGTTGGTCATTTTCTATATGGTGATTTTTGGTTATTGTTGGCAACTAATTTAAAAACTTTGGATAAGTGTTTGTGGGAAATTATCATAAAATGTATATATATTTATATGCATGTATATACATATGTGTGTGTGTGTGTGTGTGTG
>JAFMPE010144876.1:0-15324 GCA_024759925.1 Ficus religiosa
TTGCTAATCATTGTTTTATGATACTCTTTTTACTTGAAAATTTTCACGGTTATACTCTTGCTTATCAAAATTATGACGATATTAAAAACTACATTTTTCACCACTTTAGATTTTAGAATGTTTAAAATGGCAGTAAAAAAGAAAAGAAAAAAAAGAAAAGAAAATCAAAACACAAAAACAAAACTAAACGAGAAAAAAAAAAAAAAAGCCAACTAAAATATGTATTAAATGATTTTTAAGGTTTTTTTTTTCCCCCTTTTGTTTGCCCTACTTTTTCTAACCACCATCTTCTCAAGCCTTTCTGTACTTTTTTCTTTTCTATAGAATTTTAGCCTCCATTTGACAAACTATTTTAAACTCAAATGTTTCATCTCCGTTTTTATCTTTTTTTGAAAAGTCAACAAAAATTATAACTAATTTTTAAAAAATCAACCAACTCAAACTTAAAAATTTCAACTCAAACTGTAATACCAAACGAAGCCTTAGCTTCTAATTTTGTCCACATTTGCATGAACTTTTTCTTTTTTAAAGATTTTTATTCCAATTTCCTCCTTGATTTTGTAGTCAACGGGTTCGAATTTTGCAAAATGTCAGTTCCGCTATAATCTCTCAACTGAATCCACTAAAGGATGGGGAATAAAATTGCAAATATATGAAGAAATGAGTTTTCATTCAACATCATGTACATTCACCTACCAAGTTATGAACTTAAACATTTTCATCAAATTTTAATAACCCCCATGTACAATCACTTTAACAAAGTTAACAACTACTTCAAATAAAACTTTTAACTTCCGTTTGGTTTTCATGTTCGAATCTAAAGTTTTCGTATCAATTTTTGTCTTTTCTCTTAAAAGTTAACAAAAAATATAACTAATTTTTAAAAAGCCAACTAATTTCAACTTAAAAATTTAATTCCACTGTATACCAAACGCAAGCTTAATGCTAAACTATTGAAACTAATTATAATGTCAATGCAATATTTCTAGTACATATAAATTTCTACAAGAAATTTGAAGAATTAATCCTAAAACAAGCTACCTAATGGCATCAACCAAAGTTATGAACAACCTAATTTTAGCCTATGTTTGGTAAGAAGGAAAGAAAACAAAAGGAAAAGGAAAAATGGAAGTGAAAGAAAATAGGAACGAGATAAAAGATTTTGTTTTTCCTTTATGGTGTTTGGTATCATGGAAGGAAAGAAAATAAAAGATTCTGTAATTACTATTTTATTTGTTTATATATATTACTTTAATTTAAAAACATGGACAAAAAAGTAATTTTAATAGTCATTAGATTAATTTTGGTTTTCCTCTCACTTTTGTAGGGAATAAAAAAAGTTGACCAAGTTACAATGTTTTTCCATCATATTTTCCTTTCCCTTCTCTTTTCCTTCTTACTAAACAACAAACCCAATCAATTTCTATCCACTTTTCCCTAAACCTACTTCCTTCCTTCCTCTTTTCTACCCTACTGAACATGGCATTAAACTCAAAGAAAATGAGAGTGATGGCTTGAGCCTCACATATAACAGATGGCATGACCATCTGTTAAGTGTCGGGTTTATGCCCTGTGCGGAATAGAAAAATAAAACAAAAAATAAAAAAATAATTAAAAATTATTTTTTATTTAAAAATGTCACGTGACAAGTTCATTAGATTAATTTTATTTAAAAATATTGACAAAAAAGTAATTTTAATAGTCATTAGATTAATTTTGGTTTTCCTCTCACTTTTGTAGGGAATAAAAAAGTTGACCAAGTTACAATGTTTTTCCATCATATTTTCCTTTCCCTTCTCTTTTCCTTCTTACCAAACAACAAACTCAATCAATTTCCATCCACTTTTCCCTAAACCCACTTCCTTCCTTCCTCTTTTCTACCCTACTAGACATTGCATTAAACTCAAAGAAAATGAGAGTGATGACTCGAGCCTCACATATAACAGATGGTTGGTTGCTTGAAGTTAGTTCTAGACCAACAAGGGGCGATGGTGAAGCTGGTTTTTCTTTTCTAATTTGAAGATTCTCATTTAGGAATGAAGTCAAAGGGGAATGGACTAAAGTTTCATACAAATTGGTTCCAACTAGTTGAAATGCATGTGCAGCGTGCGGAATAAATAAACAAAACAAAACAAAACAGGAAATTTTAAATTTTTTTTTTTTAAATTTTCAAGTGTCGGGTTTATGACCTGTACGGAATAGACAAACAAAACAAAACAAAAAATAATTAAAAATAATTAAAAATTATTTTTTATTTAAAAATATCACGTGACGAGTTCAGAACCACTACGTGATAGCATGAGAGGCCAGGACGAAAGGCACTTTCGTCCTTTTTAATAAGGGTAATAGCTATCTGCGAGCACAAGCTCAGAATATCTCATTATGAGCACATGGTTCATGGTATTATAAAAAGGAAGAAGAACAGAAGTATGCCTAAAATTTCTAATAATAAAAATAAACAGCAGGAATTTTTCAATAATGATAAAAAGCATATTCACAATAAACAATGTTTTCACGAAGCATTGTCCAGGATAAATCTATCTTTAAAATATTATTGTAGATAAAATTTTTGCTGTAAATATCATATTTATGATAAGTAATTTATTTATGATGAAATTTTAAAAAATTATCCTAAATAAATAATTTACCATAAATGTATTATTCATCTCAAACATTTTAAAATATGCTATTTACTTTAATTTTTTTTAAATGACATATTTGCTATATGTTTTCTTATAGAAATTCAGTAGTGTAATTTGTTTTTATTGATTGAAATAAATTCGTGATTCATCAACTAAATTAGCAAAGTAGTACGTAAATTTTATTGCTATTACATTCGATCAAAGAATAAGTCAACTCTAGTATTTAAAAATCAGAGGGTGTCATTTTAAATTTTTCCTTAAACAAACAAAAAATCAAATAGCATATTTCATGGTACTATTGAAGTTTATATACAACATGTTTTTAAAAGATATAAATCACAACAAATATTTTCTAGAAAATTCTTGGATTTTTTTCGAAAATAACGGATTTATAGGTAATTTTTATTAACAAATAATTTTCAAAAGTTTATTTATTTATTTATTTATTTTATCATTTTCCTTCAATTTTTACTTTTCACTTTTCTAAACATTTTAAAAAAACTCAAATTTGAAAAATATATAAGTTTATCATTCTAAGTCAAAATGAGATGATTTTTTTTTTCAAATTGCATAGAATTTTAATAGGAACGAAACAATATCTATATTGCTAATTTTTTTCCCGAACAAATTTTGAGATTTTATACTTTTTCACTTCAAACACTTTATTTTCACCAAACGTACATTTTGAAAACTTAAACTATCTCCAACTTCCAAAACACCGACTCCAAATGTGTCCCCAAACAGAGCCTTCCTACTCGAACATTTACTAAACTAAAAATATGAAGGAAAACAAAATTTGCTAATTCAAATATCTTTGTATTTCTTTTTAAGTAACTGTTATATAAGTAAATTTGGAACTAAAAAAACCAATACGTACTTGCTTGCTAAACCCTAACAATGGGAATTCATTTCCTTGATTTTAGGCATAAAAATGTTTCTCTTGTGAAAGTGAACCAAAGGAAAAAAAATAAAAATCCGTTTAGAGTATAGGTTCAAATGCATAATTCAAACAATAAATATAAATATATAAGAGATAACACTTTAGAAAAAAAAAAACCTGAAAAATAAATTTAAAACGGCTCTAACACAATAATCCGTTTGTTAGGGGGTGTTTGGGGTGTAAGTTTAAACTTACACCCATCAACTCAATTTTTGTTTTTTTCTAAAAAAGTTTTTTGTCTTTTCTGAAAAAATCAACAAAAATTACTATTGAAATTTAAAAATCTTAACTCAAACTTATACACCAAACACTTAATGCTAATTTGTGCATTTAAGACTTCAAAAGCCTACAAAAAGCCTAAACACTATCCAACCCAATTAAAAAGTACCACATTTCAGTTCTAATGAGCTCTACAACCAAACCCAACAGTCCACTTTGGCAGCCTAAACCTACTAGACTCCCTAAAAAGCACAAAAGAAAATTTCCATATTTCTTTCGCAGTCTGTTTGTTCAATTAATTTGAAATGGGTTTAGTTCATTGATTGGAGACAAAATTTTTAAGTCAGATTGATTTTTAAAAAATTAGATATAATATTTTTTGATTTTTTAAAAAAAGATAAAAATTAAAATGAAAAATTTGAGTATCTATTTGATTTTTAAGTTTAACTCAAATTAAGTTATATTTTTTTATTTTTATTTTTGTCTTTTTCTAAAAAGTCAACAAAATTTATTATTAGTTTTTAAAAAGTCAACCAACTTTAACTTAAAAATTTCATCTCCAATTAACTTATCAAACGGACGCTGAGTTGGAGATGTCAAACCAAACGGGAGCTAAAGACCTGTTTGGTGAAACAGTTTGAGTTGAAATTTTTAAGTTTGAATTGGTTGATTTTTTAAAATTAATTATAATTTTTATTGACTTTTCAGAAAAAGACAAAAACTGAGATGAAAAAGTACAGTTTAGTTTGAGTTAACTGTTTCACCAAACAAGTCCTAAATTTTTCTTTTTTTTCTTTTTCTTTTTAAAAATCAATAAAAATTATAATTGATTCTTAAAAAATTAACAAACTTTAATCTAAAATTTCATTCCAAATGGGTGCATTAAACGTATCATTAATCTTTTCTTAGATGGAAAAACTATCTTTATATAACAATTTAAAGCTTCAATATAAAAATTCTATTCTAAACTAGTGCACTAAATGTATCATTAATCTTTCCTTACATAGAAAAACTATCTTTATATAACAATCTCTCGTTGCTCCAACAAATGAAATAGGGTTTTCACTTGTTACTTTATTTTATTTTATTTTTTAAATTTTTGCAAAGAAAGGGAAGTAGTTTGATTGGGTACAAAATTACAAAAATAAATGAATAAAAATACAAAATTACAAAAACATAATTAAACACACTAGTTTTAACTTTTTGGGTTTGCGAACAAGTGACCAAAACAAAAAAAAAAAAGGCCTGAAACTTGTTTTATTTGTTCACTCCAATTTGGTTTCCCCAAACCTCAAAACCCTTCTCTCTCTCTCTCTCTCTCAAGCTCTTTCTCTCTCTAGAACTCCTCTCTCGTTCTCTCTCTATATCTCCCATGGAAGACGACGACGAGTTTGGCGATCTCTACACCGACGTTCTTCGCCCCTTCGCGTCCTCGTCGTCTTCCTCTGCTCCGCAGCCGCACCACCAGCCTTCCGCTGCTTCGCAGCCTCTCCGCTCTCCGATCGATCTCAATCTTGGTAACGACGCAGACGACGACGCCGAGGACGTTTTCGGAGCTCCCAGCTCCAATCCCGCCGTTCCCGGAGTCTCCTCCGGCCGAACCCTAGCTGTCCCGGTCAAAGTTCCTGTTCCGGCGGAGGATGCGGCGAAATTGGATGAGGATTCGAATTCGAGCTGCGGAATTCGACGCCAAGACGAGAATTTGATGGAGAAGGAAGTGACTTTCGATATCGAGGAAGGTAATTTGGGGATTGAAGAGGATCTCGGCTCGGAGCCCGTGATTCCTGGGCTGGAGAGCAGCGTTCCTCCGGTACGTTTGACGGCGGTGGAGATAGAAAACCTGGAAGCTTCTAGAAGGGATGGTAGTGTTGGCGGCGATGGAGTTGATGGTGGCGATGATTGGGACAGCGATGATAGCGAGGACGATTTGCAGATAGTTCTGAACGATAACAACCACGGTCCCATGGCAATGGAGAGAGGAAGAATGGTTGGCGGTGACGATGATGACGATGAAGACGAAGACGGGCTCGTTATCGTGGCGGATGGCGACCCGAATCAGGGGTTGGAAGAGCAGGATTGGGGCGAGGATGCGGCGCAGGCGGCAGACGGGGAGAGGAAGGAGATGGGGGAGGGTGGGAAGCCCGGTGTCGGCGTCAGCGGTGCGATGGCGTCGAAAATTGGGTATAGCAGTCATGGTTACCACACGTTTCATTCTCAGTTTAAGGTTAGTGTCTCGATAAATGTTGTTGCTTGAAATAGGGATAATAGGGATTTTCTTTGTATTGTACACATGGGGTTTGTTTTCCCCTATGATGAGAAACTAGAGTTATGAAACTGATCTGGGCTTGTAATTATTTGCGGAATATGAATGGTATATCTGTTTTTTTCTTTCTTTCTTTTCCGACATGAATAAAAATTTACTTCGGCAGTTGCTGCGCGAATTCACAAAATGACAGTGATTTCAGCCACAAAGAGTTGCGGATTGATTGAATTTAACTAGATAGCTTCACTAAAAGAAGCTGACTCGATGCGGAGATTCATTTGTAATCTCAAGTATATGCTGTGGTTCAAATGCCTAGAGATCTTTTTCCGATCCGAGCGTACTAATTTTTTGAAATATCGTCAGCCATTAGATTTCGTAATCCGAGGCTGAATGCTTCACATTCACAATACTTGAAAATTGGCTTTTCATCCCTCCCTTTTTATGTTCAACCTTTTACACTTTTTGGGTTTTTGATAAGATGCATAAACATGCTTAAAAAAAGTGTGAAGTTTTGCCAAATGCTCTATTTGTAATTGGTAATGGTACGTTTTTATGAGCTATTGAACTTTGGTTATTACCTTAACACGAGCTACTAATCAAGGAAGAACTTTCATTTTAGTGGGAGTGTGTGAGACTTCTAAATAAAAGGATGCAGTTCAAACAACAAAGGAGAGGAACTAGTACAAAGGGAAATTGGAAAAAAAAAAATTACAAACTCTGCTTATTTACAAGAAAAAAAAGATTACGGATGGTTCATTTTCATTTTTATTTTTAAAACTTAACTTCCATTTGTCACCGACAGCCAGTCAATTGAGAAGTAATAGATCGCCGGATGCACTTCTTACTTTGGTTTCTTCTTAATCATAGTAGGAGTTATCCTCCAAGTTTTCCCACCGTTGACTGATGTTTTTCACATGTTAGAACTTAAGAAAAGATGTATGACCACATGCGTGCAATTACTCCCTTTCCTTCTTGTCGTTTTGCCTATTGAAAGCCTTTTTATTTGACATGAACTGTTAATAGTTCGTATAGTCTCACTCCATATCTCCACCCCCTTTCTCTCTCTCTCTCTCTCTCTAAAAGGAGTACTATCTTTCCCTTCTGGATGCAAATATGATAATTTTTCTTGATCTCTTCTAAACTGTTGTTCGTGCTTTGAAAGGTTATTTTACTCCCTTCCTAGGTTTCCTTTACCTTCTACTGATTTTGTTCTTCATTTGCAACCCAAATAACAGTACTTTTTTCTTGTTTTGTATTGAATAACTTATAAGGTGAAATTTCTTTGAATGCGATATGCTGGAATTGTTTTGTCTGTTGCAAGTAAACCTTACTGTAATATTTTTGTTTCTTTGTAGTATGTGAGACCTGGTGCAGCACCAATGCCTGGAGCAACTATTTCTGGCCCTGGAGGAGTGCCGGGTCAAGTTCGTCCACTAGTCAACATGGGTCCTATGGCTGGTCGAGGACGTGGTGATTGGCGACCATTGGTCGTGAAAAATGCTACACAAATGCAGAAAAATTTTCATTCTGGTTTTGCAGCTTGGGGTGGCAATGCAGCAGGGAGAGGATTTGGCGGTGGACTGGAATTCACACTTCCTTCACATAAGTAATTTCATTTTCCTTTGTTGTTCACGACTTGTGTAATGACTATGTTCATTGTGTCATTAGTTGTTAGTTACATAATCAGGCATGTTGTTATGTGACTGTCATGCTGAATGTTCTGGTATAGATGCACAGGCACGGATGACTTCAGAGATGGGAAGTTTAGTTGGTGGGGTAGATTTCTCAGTTGTGTTTGCTATTGCTGCTTTTCAGACCTTTTTTCTTTTGAGTTGTTTTTTTGGTTGCAGTTCTTTTAAATGATATCTTTAGTTCTGTTGATAGAGAACTTAAATCCCAGAGGCGAGATTATACTTGCGGGATCCTTTAGGCTTTGTGGATTGTTGTTTATTGGTCCTTTTTTGCTTTAATTTTTTAGTCTCACTTGCTAATTTTTACTGGTTTTGTGGATGGTTATTTATTTCTGATCATTACTTACACGGTCCTTATGATTTCAGGACCATATTTGACGTTGACATTGATGGTTTTGAAGAAAAACCATGGAAATATCCTGGTGTTGATATCTCTGACTTTTTCAATTTTGGCTTCAATGAAGATAGTTGGAAAGATTACTGCAAACAGCTGGTAATTGTTATCCTTTACCATAAAAGTTTTCGCATATAAATGAGGATTTAGAGGATCCCTGTATTTTATTTTTGCAGGAACAACTCCGCTTGGAATCTACTATGCAAAGCAAAATTCGTGTGTATGAAAGCGGCCGAGCAGAGCAGGTGACAAGTGCTTCTGTATCTCAGGACATTGTTTGTTTTCTGACTCATATATATGTTTATTTTTAAATGTAATATTTTGGTCTAAAGTTTAATTGTTAATTTCTTTACCCAGGAGTATGATCCTGATCTGCCTCCAGAATTAGCAGCAGCAACGGGTATTCAAGAAGTTCCTTCTGAAAATGCAAATCCTGGAAAGCCTGAGGTTGTGCAAAGTAATATACAAAAAGGGCCAGCTCGCGTTCGGCCACCACTGGTATGTACAACATTTTAGGCCTCTTTTATTGTTTACCTGTAATATCTAACGTTCCCACTGATGTTTTGCTTTTCATGTTATGCTGCTAATTCTCTTGGCGGTTCTTAGATTTTTCTTCTTTTCAGTGCTCGTCATTGTAACATTTGTTTTTGGTTATCCTAATGGATATCTTCCCATTTTACATATGCCACAATTGTTTTCTGTTTAGATTCCATAATCAATTGTTTAATTATTTTTCTTCCAGCCAACCGGTAGAGCAATACAGGTGGAAGGTGGTTATGGTGAGCGTCTCCCCTCCATTGACACCCGACCACCCCGAATCCGTGATTCAGATGCAATCATTGAGGTAATTGAAGCCAATATTTCCCTGATCCTATGGCTATTCTTTTACGCTTGTTTTAAAATGATTGAATGTAGATTAACTTGTTGGTATTGGCATACGTAGATTGTCTTGCAGGACTCGTTAGATGATGATGCTTCTGCAGGAAATGATGATGCTTCTGCAGGAAATGATGATCCAAACAGAGTAGACAAGGAATCCCCCAAGGAGGATTTTGGAGGGAGCGTAGCTGAAGAAGACATCACTCCAGTGGACTCTGAGTATGTCCAGGATTACAGTGATCGAAAGAGAGAGCCAGTAGGACCAAGGATTCCATACCCAAATTCTGTTCGTGACGATACACCTGATACGGAGGGAGTTTTGCCATTTCCTCCTGAACCTCCCGTTCGAGCTGTTGGTTCCTCTGCACATGCTTCGGTGGATCCTGGTGGCGACTTTTCTGATGGATATGATGAAAGGTATAGACTACTATGCATTGGAGTAATATTTAACTTTTTTCCTGGTTTCTTTGTAAGCGATTGATTGATTGATTGCCTTCAGTTTGATGTCTATTAACTTCATGTCTAAACTTCATAGATACCACTTAACTCTTTCTAAACTCTCTCTCTCTCTCTCTCTCTCTCTCTCTCTCTCTCTCTTTTTTTTTTTTTTTCTTTCTCCCTTTTAAAACTAAAACTCAGGCGACCTCATGGAAGAGTGCATAACAGATCTCCCCATTTGACTCCTAGCCGAAGTGTGAGGGACAAAATGTATCATAATAATGAGCCAGAAGACTCAGTTGAGAGCATGGATAGTAAACATAGCCCTGTGTTATCATCTCCTGCCACTTTTAGGGATGCTCATGAATCAAGTGTTGAGCCCAGAGATGTTGATGATCACCATGAGGTTGTGCCGGCGGATGGAAGCCCTGGAATGGAAAAAGATGATGCAACTTCCAATTCGATAGCTGGAAGTGATACTCTTGAGGATGGGGCAACAAAGAAACAGAAAATAAATTCTCGAGTAGAACAATCTTTCATCCAAGAACCTGATGATGGGGAAGACTCAAAGGCTGCAAGAAGTAGTGACAACAGCAGAGCAAGATCGGGAAGCAGCAGGGACTATCCCAAGCGTCGGGATGGGATTGAGGAGGAAGTTGTTCAAGGGCATTCAACTCGAATGGGAAGTGTCAAGAGGCACTTTGATGATAAAGAACAGGGTATCCATAGGAGAAATCGTGATGGAAGACAAGAGTTGGAAAGAATTCGAATGGTTGGAAAAGGGAGGGAGGACTATTATCCTTACAAAGAATTTGACCCTGTCTCGGTTCATTTGCACATGAGAACTGATGGGTTTGAGAGACGGAAGGAAAGGGATAATCCTGATGGCACTTGGCAACGGAGAGATGATGATTCATTTAACAGAAGAATTAGAAATGAAGAATCAAGGAAGAGAGAACGTGGCGATGAAATGGGATCCAGGCATCGGGGTAAGGCTCGAGAAACTGACAGGGTTGACAAAGATGAACTTGTCCATTCAAGAAAACAGATGGATAATGGCAGCCACAGGGTTCATTATGACAAGGATGTTGGGCCTCGTCACAGGGAAAGGGATGATAATTTGAAGAGTAGATATGAATATATGGATGATTACCACAGCAAGAGAAAGAAAGATGAAGAACAGCTGAGGAGGGATCATGTAGACAAAGAGGAATTATTGCATGGCCATAGGGAGAATACCAATCGTCGAAAGAGAGAAAGGGAAGAAGTCTTGGACCAGCGGAAGCGAGATGGACAACAGAGACTTAGGGATAGTCTTGATGATTACCACTCTGTTAGGCACAAAGACGAAAGCTGGTTTCAGAAAGAGAGAAGTGAGAGGCAGAGAGAAAGGGAAGAATGGCAGAGGTTAAAACAACCTCATGAAGAAAACATGCCTAAGAGGGAAAGAGATGAAGGACGGGGTGTGACAAGGGGTGGGCGTAGTACAGAAGACAAAGGTTGGGCTGGTCATCCTAAGATTAAGGATGAAAGTAAAGGTTCGGACAAGGATTACCAATATAAAGAAACAATTCGGCATGGTGAACCATCTAAAAGAAGGGACAAAATGGAGGATGAAGGTCCTCATCATGGGGGGCGTGAGGATGCTTATACACGTGGAAATCAAATGAGTAATGGGGGGGAGAGGAGATCCAGACAGGAACGGCCAAGTGCTCGCAACGATCGTTCTGTTAATGCTTCTGATGACCAAAAGTTTCATGAAAAAAAGCATAAAGAGAACGTGAGGAGGAATAGAGAATCTGAGGGTGGTGATAACAGCACTTTAGCCTCTTCCAAGAGAAATCAAGAAGATCACGGTGGTCAGAGTAATGAGACGGTATGTTCTTTGCTTGAATGTAAGATTGTAGAACTTTGACAAGGAGTAAAATTTCCTTTAGAAGTCTACTGTACTCCACATAGTACGGTTGGGTTCATTTTCATAAACCTCGTTTTGGAACAAATAAATTGTTTGGTGAGATGTGTGGTGTGTGTGTGTGGGTGGGTGTGCTTGGGGGGAAGGTTGTAGAATAGTACGGGTCAAAATTCTTTATTAGCAGGAATAGTCACCAACAGTTAGTTGCCTCAATGTAGAAAACCAGGAAATTTTTCCTAATGATCATTTTCCTCCTGGTTTGCCTCACCCTCTCTTCGACATCAGGGATCGTTCTGCCATAGGAGGTTGTTTCACTGACCCTCTGTAATTCAGATATTGAAATAACCGGATCAGTTTCTTCAGTGTATTATTGCTTCTAAAAATGTGATATCTGTAAATTTTCTAACTAGTAATTTAACGATCTGCTTCAACAATAATTTTAGATGTATTGTTTGTAGGATGGTTTGTCCTCTGGAAATCGAGTAACTTATTTTATTTTCTTTTTGGTCATACGAAGTACTTTTAAGTAATTATTTAGTAATTGCATGTGCCATGTTTCACATCCCTAGGTACCCTTTAAATAATAGTGAGTAATGGCTACTTCCCCCTTTCTATGTCGTGTCATTGAAGAGTAGACCTACTGTCTTCATCTTTTGTACTATTTTCTAACACCAGGCACTGGCATGCCAGTTAGCACAAGAACGACAGTGGCGCATGAGCGTCACTTCTGTTCCACTTCAACTTTAACATGGCAGCAGGTAATGCAGCAGTGTCGTCAAGCCATCGACATACCAGAGTTAGCATGGCAGTTTGGTGAATGTGGTAGTGACTATTGGTCGGACATAGCATTATCGTAGTTGGTGTGATTAACGGCTGGTAAATAAAATTGTACATGTTTACTTGCTACCAAATCAGTACTTATGTTGGCCAGGTTTCTGAAGTAATAGTCTTTTGGGCACAGACGCAGTCTGTAATTTGCACTGACCACTTAAAAACTTCAAGAAATCTTTATTCTTACTAGTCATGATAATAAAACTAATTATGTTGGAAGTCATCTGCTATCCCCTGAACCTGCATCGAAGATTCTGATTCTCCACTTGACTGGTGTTTTGACTTCTTGTTCTGCTTTGTTAAACTGCTGCTGGAAAGAATAATGTGTAATACATAAATGCAGATGACTTTTGTAGCGAAACTGAATAAATAAGTATATAAATAAAGACAAATTTCTTTTGATGTTCTAACTAAAGGGGAATACTTGATCGCCCTTGTACTGCATTACTAAACGTGGTGTAACAATTAACTTGTGATTTTTAAGAAGTCATCTTTCGACATATAAGTTGATTACAATTGCTTCTCTTTTGTACTGATTACTATTTTGTGATGTTGGTAAATTAGTTTGTGGTTGTTTGAAGTGATCTTTTGACTGATAAATTGTTTGGTTTGCTTTATATCGTTTAGGCTATAGAGTGCGTTGAGCTGTGTTGATGATATGGTTCCCTGTTTTTCCATTGTTTGGTTGAGGCAATCTTTGCTGATTAAAACTTGTGTTTTCAATTGAGTTAGTTTGCTTTGTGTATACCTTTCCATCTTTGGAAGTGACCGTGGAAGGGAGGGTGGTGGAACAATGATTTATTTATTTATACTTTTAAGATTTTGCAATCTTGGGCTGGTTAAAAGGAAAAAGAATAGCAAAAAAGGAATATTTATGGATTCCAATTTCTTTGGTTTTGTTTTTTCTGCCTTTGAAACTCGACTGCTTCTTGATCCATATAAAAACTTTACCGAGTCTGTCTTTCTCCCTCTCTTTTAATAGATATTTTTATTGTTATTGTTGTCACTTTTGGTCTGTCATAGGGTTTTAGAGGAAGCATTGAACAAGGCTTTGGTGAGCGCGATATTCCTGTGCAGCATCAGTCTTCCAGAAAACAAAAGGAAGATGCTTCTTCTGATGACGAGCAGCAAGATTCAAGAAGAGGGCGGTCGAAATTGGAACGGTGGACAAGCAATAAGGGGAGAGATTTCTCTATCAACAGCAAGTCATCATCTACCTTAAAGTTGAAAGAGACGGACAGGAGTAACGGTAGATCTCTAGAAGGAAGTAAAATCTCAGATGAACCTTCCAAGCCTGTTGAGACTGTTGATCTCCAACATTCATTGGTTGAAGAGAGAGACGGCACTGATCTGGAGGTCAACGATGCCAGCGCAAAGCCGTTGGATGATCGGCACCTGGACACTGTTGAGAAGTTGAAGAAACGAAGCGAGCGGTTCAAGCTTCCAATGCCAAGTGATAAAGATGCAGTGGTGGCCAAAAAGATGGAGAGTGAAGAACTGCCTTCCGTCAAAAGTGAGACTCCGGTTGATTCTGTGATTAAACAAGAACGACCGGCTCGGAAAAGAAGGTGGATCAGCAACTGAGTCGAATCCAAGGAATTCATGCTCGGCGGACAAATTCCTGGTCTGCTTTCTAGTGGAAGGCCATCATCGCTGCGTTGTTCATCTCTAGAACCCTGGGGATCCGGTCAAGCCATGTTCGTCTCCAAAGATTTATGTAGAAGGCCTTGTACCTTGTCGGTGTGCCACCATATGCCTTTCGATTTTCATGTATAGATATGGATGAATGTAATATTTAACTGGTCACACTGATGGTGGCACATAATTGCTTTTAGGGAGAATTTATAAATGTGCTACTCAGGTTTCATCTCCGACTCGACGAGGACCGCTCGCCCGGCAATGCCATTAACCGAACCTGTTGTAGAAGCTCGGTTGTCCAGGGATGCCCAGGCACCAGTTGAACATTGACAAGCTTGAAGAACTTGTGAACCAAAAGACAAGCTTGGTTGTTGTTGAATCTAGAATTTTATACTTGATATTATACTCGTATCCTATACACATATTTTTTTTTTCAAACCTCACTGGAACAGCTCTTTTTTTTCTTTTTCTTTTCTTTTTTTTTTCCACCCCTTAAATTTGGTTCTTTGATGTATCTTTTTGTCTTTTGTTATTCAGTAGGTAAGCATGAGACGAAGAAATATTATAAAGTTCTACTCGTAAAGTAGGACAATTCAGTTTTGCAAATCACTATGAAGTACTGGAAAAAAAAAATTTGATTGAATGAGAAAGAGAGAGCAATATCAGTCTTCTTTCCGGCAAGCTATTAATGTCTCTTCCTTTATGCCTTTTGCAATTACTTTTGAATATTTACTCGGAAAGGATGGCAATGGGGTGGGGCGGGGTTGGGTTGAGTTATCCTTCCTTGCCTCTCACTCTTCATCTGGATTTTGAGAAATTAACGAGTAATTCATTTGTTTCAATTAAAGTGAAATCATTCTATTCGGATTTTTTTTTTTTTTGAAAAATTAAACAGGCTAGGTTTGCAATGGTGGGGCACCTAATTACATGCCCTGCCAAAATCTACAATGAGCGTAACACCTAAACCACGAGCCCGAACCTGATCCAAAAAAAGGTTTAGTTTCTCCCACCCTATTAGGGTTAGATGCCATTCAAGTCTTGCGTAATGGCTCAAGCTTTCATACTCGTGAGGATAGGGTTTTGTTCCAATCCCCATTAGATATGTTGGTCGAAGGTTTATGGATTCTCTAACCTTTTTCATGACCGTTTCGAGTGTTGAGTGCAAGATTATTTATTTATTTATTTGGATATTCTCTATTTCTTGATTTTTTTTTTTGGATGTTTTCTATGACGATGCAAAAAATCATTTCTCCTTCATTAGTTGGACTAGTGTTAGAACTTTGAGCTTGATGAATGACTTAATTTGTTCACACGTTAGCAATTTTATTAGGAGGAAAATTTTTTATGTGGTAGTTCATAATCAACTAAGAACCCGATCACAATTATTAGCTAAATTAATTTTTTTTTAATAAGTTATTAGTTAAAATAGTTGCAGTAATGAACGTATTGCATTGTATTAATAGGACAATCATACAAC
>JAFMPE010144931.1:0-10209 GCA_024759925.1 Ficus religiosa
AAGGGGAAATAGAGAGAAACAGAGACCATTATTGGGCAAGAGAGAGAGAGAGCTGGGCTGGGTTCTTTTCTTCGATCTTTACGCCATTTCGGAGAGCACGCTGAGGAGGAGAAGAAGGAAGGACGGGAAAGACCATCTCTAGCCATTGGGAGTTTCTCCTCTTCGTACTCTTGCTTTGATTTATTTTTCTGATTTTCATTCTCTGTTGAACAATGGATGATGTTGTTAAGCTTGTTTTTGTAATCCGAAACATGAGCTAAATTTCTTTAGCTGGGATTGTTGATGAACCCGAATTAGTGAGGATGATTTGAATGTTTTGTTGAAATGTTGGGCGAATCTATCTCCTGTTTATCCAAGTGTTTTGAATGTTAATTTCTATTGTTGATTGGCCATCAGTATATAGGAAACTAGGCTTGTTTAATTCTGGAAAGGTTAAATTAAGCTTGATATAACTTGGATGATGCAAGTTCAATATGCTTTTTAAGGTTTATATTGATTTGTGAATGGTATAGGAATATATTATTTACCTTGTATAACCCATTGAAATTGATGCATGAATTTGTGTTCTGAGAACTAGATTCACATAGGAATATGTTGAAAAAGGTTTAAAGAATTTTAGTCATAATTAATTCGGAAGAATTTTATGATAAAGTTGAATTTCAGTTAACAGGACGTTTTTTGCTGCAGCATTTCTACAGCATTTCGGATCAGACTTGCAGTTGAGGGGAATTTGGCAATCCTAGCTTCATACTCATCCTTGATTTACAAACTCTTGACTGAATCTTGTCTATTTTGTTTATTTTAGTGTCTTTCCTTTATACCCATTTTATTTCATTAGTTTATTGCATTTTTCTAATTTTAATTTCCAAACTCAAATTGATTGGTGCTTAATTTCTTTTACAATTTATTTTAGCAATTCAATCCCTGTGGAGACGATACTCAACTCACAATCTATATTACTTGTGCGATTACGTACACTTGCGTAAACTTATATACACTTATCAATCGCTTCAACATCAACCAACTCCAACTTAAAAATTTCATTTTTAGTTGGCGAATTAAACACAAGCTGTCTTTTTTTCTTGACCCATCCATAGTCATAAAGTCTACAACCACGACCCGTGTACCAGAGACTGAATCTTTTTGTTTCGTACGCCCATTTATAAAGTAGGTAAGAAAATAACAAGGAGTGTTTTTGCTAATTTTTTCCATCATTAACGCTTCTCATTTTGAATCAGGGTGGAAACCTCATTCTCAATTAAATTTTGTATAATATCTTTTTGGAATCCTTTTAGAATCTTTTTGAATTCTTCTCCCATTATACTATTCTTAACACTATTTTTTTTCTTAGAAAATTGGGCGGGGTAGCCTATATTTATTATCTAATATAATAGATAATCCAACTTCTTTTTAATTAGTTAAATGGTCTAATGTTTATATTTTGTTTAATCAATTTTCATTTTTCCCAAATATCTCCCCTCTTTTTCTCACTTCTCTCTTTATCTCCCAACTTTCTTTTTGTCCCTCTACCCGTTTCTCTCTTGGCCGTTGCCAAAGTTGGTTGCTTGTCATTCATGGAGTTCCGTTAAGGTAGTGATCGCGAAGCTAACGGTGATCCCAAGCTATGTGATGACGGAATTTGCTGCTTGTCATTGGTGGAGTTCCATTAAGGTAGCGAATGTGAAGCTAACGGCAATCCTGAGCTATGCAACAACGAAATGCTGCTTGTTGTTCGTGGTGTTTTGGCAAGGTTGTAATCTCCTCGCCTTCGAGATCTGATTACGGTCACAATCTCATCACCACCAATGGGATGCCCAACGACAAGGATGATGACAAGGCGAGGTTAGCAATAGTGACTTCACAAAGTCGGCAGGGGTAGATTGGCGGTGAGAAAGAGAGAGAGAGAGAGAGAGAGAGAGAGAGAGAGAGAGAGAGGCGGAGGGGAGGGAGGGAGGGAGAGAGTGAGAGAGAATCAAGGATGTGATTGTCAGAAGTGGGGGCTGGGGGAGGGAGAGAGAGTTGGTATTTTTTTTAATGTGGGTCAATCATTGATTGACTATCAGTAGTCAATCAATGATTGATTACAAAAATTAGTGGAGTAATATTATGGTTAATCAATGATTGACCAATAGTCAATATGTGATTGACTAGGTCAATTAGTAATTAACCAATAGTTAAACAATAATTTGTTTGTTATCAATTAGTGATTGACAACAAAAATTTGTGAGTTATATTATCATATTCAGTGATTTACCGATAATCAATCAATGATTGACAGATAGTCAACTAGTGACTGACCGTGGTCAATCAGTGATTTACTGATAGTCAATTAGTGATTAACTAACGGTTAATCAATAATTAACTATAAAATATGGTCAATCACTGATTGATCATTTATAAAATTAATTAACAATTCGAAAAAGAAAATGCCTTTTAACTAATTTTTAAAAACGTAGGCCATTTATTAAAAAACTTATTAAAAAAAGAAAGACTATTTAGTTATAAACTCCTTTTCTCATTTATAACTTTCCAAAAACTTTAGGTAAATTGCTCATGTGATCCCTGAATTCTTTAAGAAGATACCACTTGGTTCTTCAACTTTTTTTTTTTTTTAATTTAGTAAAAGGTCCCCAAACTTTTAAAAAGAGTGCAAACAAAGGCAAAAGCCTAACGGCCAAAATAAACGGTTTTGACCCGCTTAAGCGAAACATGTCTTCAATTGGAGGACATTTTGATAAAAGAGTATGTTTAATTTAACCAAATAATAACTAAAAATAAAAAATATAAATAAATAAATAAATAAAACAAGCTTATTCACCCACAGCTATAGAGAAATGTTGATTAAAAAAAAAAAAAAAACCAATGTTCTCTCCACAATTGTACTTGTCGGAGAACACAAGCGGTTTTATCGGGGCTGCGGCGAGGGTTGAGCTCGTCGATGGTGGCTGGGGATGACTAAATCGGCCTCCGTCGGGACTATTCTTTTCGCTAGCCGCTGCAACAGGTTCGCAATGGAGGGATCTCGTGACGGAGGTGGGACTCGCCATGAGGGCCCAGGCTCTTCACAGAGGGGGTCTCTTAAAAGGAAGTCCCTGACCCATCGACGACGGCACCAGATGCATCAGCTACATCCTCTGGCTCAACCACCTCTGCTCCTCCTACTTCGCTGGCCTCCGCACACCAGATGTTCGATTTATTGCCCAAGCTGCCAACTTCTTCTCGTCTGAGATGAAGCTCCAAAAAGTTGTTAGGGTTGTTGGGGCTTGGCTCATGGTTTGCAAGCGCGAGGCCAAGAGGTTGAAGAAGACACTTTTTTAAGTATTTTTATTTTTTGTTTTGACTTTTATTTTTTAAAAAAATATTCTTGATTTACGTGAGGTATTTTGGACTTTTTAAAATCAATTAAGATCGCATGATGGACATGACAAAAAAACATCTAATTTTAAACGTCTGATAGAAATTATCCACATTTTGCACATTTTTACGAGTTCGGGGACCTTTAAAAAAAAAAAAAAAGTTTAGGGATCCATAGGTATCTTCTTAAAAAATTAAAAAACTATTACTACAATTTACCTAAAAAAAAAATTTAGACTCCTTTTGCTCTTAAGTAGTTTTTTTTACACATTCAAATGTCATATCATTCTCAAAATGAAATGATTTTCTCATTTCAAATCAGAAAAATTTATTTCATTTCGGAAATATTTATGCGATCCGAAGAGGCCCTGAGCTGCCATCCACTGAAACCAAACGACATACCCAAACCCAAATCTATTACAAACTTTGTTAAAACTCAGAAGGAAAAAGAGATAAAGTAAATAGTTTTATGTCATTTTAAAATCTCACTCCAATTAGAGTGGATCTGGTTTAATCTTTTTCCAGTTTTTGGACAAGAAAAGGATTAATATTTTAGTTCTTCATGTCGCAGAGCAAAGAAGAAACGGATATTGGTTCAGTTCGTTCGACTTCCTTTTTTTTTTTTTTTTTTTTTTTGGTGATCTTTAACACGGTCAGAATTATATGCATACCTTTAAAATCTGGGTTTTCTTGAGAAACTAGTAGGTAATCCGTAATTTGATAACTGGATTTCGGGAAATGATGATCATCCGATATTGTATAGTAACTGACAGAATGATTCCATTATTATGACCATAATTTAAAAAAAAACTATCACTCACGATCCCAAACTCACAAAACGGGGGTTTGGAGGAGGCGATGGGGGAACAACTTGTAAGCCAGCGGCGGCGGAAGATGAGAAGGGGAAATTGTGGTTTCGGGGTTCTCATGAAACTTTGGCGAAAACCTTTGAGTTTAAACAAAACTTAGAAAGTTTTATGGTTAGTAGGAAGCAGGGGGTTGATTTTGGGGTGTTCGGGACAAAATAGCGAATACTAGGTCCGAGAGAGGGAGAGAATCCGAGAGGAAGACAGAGAAGTTGCAAGATCCTATGGTGATGACATATTTCAAAATGTGTTCCAGGTATTCATCAGATCACGTACAAGTGAGCATAATTGATGTGCGATATATTTCCATTTGTTTTCAGGTTATGTGGAAGATGTGTTGAAAAAATGTGGTTCAGACATTTTAGAGAAACAAGATGAGATTGGATGGATGCCTCATCACTATGCTGCAAACATGGGAAAGTCTAGAATCATAAAAAGATTTTTACAAGCCAAAAAATCTCTCGCTTACAGCGTGGATGGAGAAGGCATGTCCGCACTTCACATTTCGGCAAGGAATGGACACATTGACGTGATTGAAACACTCATCCAAAACTGTCCAGATGTCTGTGAGTTGTCGGACAAGAAAGGAAGGACTGCCCTCCATGTTGCTGTGGAACATGAACAGTTTTCTGTTGTAAAGACTTTGTTGAAGACAGAAGCTTTCACTGATCTTGTGAACGAGCAAGACAAGAACGGAAACGCTGCTCTACATCTAGCTTGTCTCCACGGGCATTATGAAATTGTAATAAGTCTCCTCAATGATAGCAGAACGAATAAGCGAATGATAAATAAGTCGGGGATGACCGCTTTTGACATCATAGATAGATCAAGCACACTGGGTCTTCTTCAAAAGGTATAGTACTGGACACTAATTTAAAGACCTTTCGATTTAGAGTAGTGTACAAGAAACATATTTTTGCCAATTTATTGAAGAGAGCATACGGCTAAAAATGAATTGGTTAACTTAAATTTTATATTTCACCAAGATTGCTCTTATCACGTTCTATAAAATTTGTATAAGAGAAATAAAGAGTGGAGAGCATTTGTATGCAAGATGCATTTGGCACCATTAGTACTAACAATTTGCTCATGGTAAATATGGCAGCTTGGTATCAGAAGGAAATGCAACGGAGAACTCCATCTTCTGAACAGTTTGCAAGGTGCTGCAGCGCCAGGGAATCAGACAAAAAATGACCACCACGAAATAACTCCAATAAATTACGAGTCAAGAATGCCTCAGCCGAATGGTGAGGACAGGCCGAATGGTGAGGACAGGCCGAATAGTGAGGCACGTGTCGAAAGCAAAGAAACGAAGTATGAAAATGCTGGGAAGATTGCGGCAGAGTTGAACTTGGTGGTAGCCACGCTCATAGCAACTATTACATTTACAGCTGCCATGACGATGCCTGGGGGATACGACAGTTCTAATGGCTTGGCAACGTTGAGGAGAAACGACTATTTCAAGGAGTTTTTATTATACGATTCACTTGCTTTTGGTTGCTCGGCAGCCTCAATGTTGGTGCACATTTCATTGAGAGTGTATTCAAGCTTGTTCCGTCCTTACTTATTCATTCAAGCTTGTTCCGTTCCTCAATTATTTATTCCATTCAACTGCCAGCGTTCTTGACTTGGACATCCATCGGTTTGTGCATGCTCGCATTTAGAAATGGCACAAAAGCGGTGTTATGTGAGAAGCAACCTCTGAGTCATTACTATGGTTTGCCTGGGACTGTTGCTGTAGTTGCCTTCTATTTCATCATTCTAATATGTTCGGCTTTTCCTATCTTACACATCTCTTTTCTGAAATACCGGATCAAACAAAGCCCAAGCCGCTATTGATCTGGAAGTACCCAGGCACGTGCTCTCAAAGTTTAAACTTTTTTTTTTTTTCCCCCAAATGATTCCGTCCTTGTTGAAAATAAATGCCTTTTTATATATGTGGTTACAAATTAACCAGCATTAATAGCCAAATGTGGTAGACTGTAAAAAATAAAGGAAATAAATTGGAGTGCATATTTTGGAGAGAACGAAAAGGGAAGGTTGTGTAGTTTGATGGATTGACATTTCCTGTGCAATTTTGGTGTTTCAATTGATGTCTAATCAATTATATATTTTTATCACGTCATTGAAAAAAATTAGATTTTAACATATAAAAAATCAATTATAAAACATTTTAAAATTTTTTCAGATGACGTGGTATAGTATTATTCGTTTAACACTATTTGGGACAACAAAAATTGAACATGGGATATAGATCATAGTTTGATAGAGAAGAAATAATGAATGAAACAAAAAAAATTACAAATCATGGGGCCCAAAATTTTCTAATCCTTCTTTTAAGTTTGAAAAGTTAGGAGGAGAAAATAAAACATTTGACAGAACAAAATAGTGTACCAAATAACCATTTTTTACATAAATCACAACTAATCTTTTAATTTACACTTATAAAACAGATAACAAAAACAAAACAAAAACTAGAAAAACAGCAATAGCAAACAGAATAAAAATAAAAATCCAAAAAAGATAAATCATTAAGATTTAATCAAACACAGCTTTTAATCTTAAACAAGGGAATAAATGTAAAATAATCTGGCTTAAACATTTTCTTTCTATTTTTTTTCTCTCTCTTATATCGAACAATATATATGAAAGAAAAGCTACTTCCTTTCTTTCCCATTTTCTCACCAATATTGCTTCTCTTCTTTTCTATTTTCCATCTCTTTTACCAAATGAAGTATAAGATTTTATGTATAGTTATTTCTAATTGTTTTTTCTTTTTTTACCACCTCAACACTTGTTGCAAAGTTGTATTTTGACAAAGTACAGGGGCTATATTGCATTTATTCCTATGCATTACTCCCTTACCTTGCCTTTTGAAAGTTGGTTATTATATATATATATATATGTATATATGTATATATTTTATAGGATTTGAACTATTTGTATTAGGGCTGCACTGTGTAGGACGACAAAATCAATCCCCTTGGATAATTACTCCAATGGGTATCGATAACGATTCATTAAATTAACCATCAGCTTTTAAAATCTATTTTTCCTGCAAATCATAAGATATGCCTTGATCCAAAGTTAGTCAAAGTTATGATTTAAGACTTTGTTGGTCTCTGTGTTATTATCTGCAAGAGGTTTGTGTGAATTATTGGCCAGTTAAAATCAGTTATGAAACGTATATAAAAGTGCTCATTTAAACATTAAGCATACGACGTATAAATTTGTGATATATAAGTTATCTATTAATTCCTGTCACCACCATTTTTATAATAAATAAATATTGCAGGTTAGGCCCGATCTAGCGTTGCAGCTGATGCAGTTTGCAGTGGGGTTGGGAAATCTTATGGTTGCTTCTCAGTCGTGAACCAAAATCCTTGCAAATGTGCGCGCTTGCTGCATGTTCTTCTTTCAGTGTGGACGCCTTAATGTTACCGAGAAATTAATCTTTCCCGGGGCCATATTTACCTAATTTCGCTTTCCTTCAAGTTGAAATAGTACTACTGCAACATTGTCATGATTCCTAGTCATTTACTCTGATTGTTGGCTCGTATTATCGTCGTGCCAATATATATATATATATATATATTCGCAGTTGTGATTGTTTAATAAGTTTACTTGAAAAACATGCATAGCGCCGTGGCTGCAAACTGGATTTGAAATGTAGTCTATCTATGTATGGTTTAGTGTCCTTTACAAGGATTCTAAATTCCTTGTTCACTTATTTGCTATGTTTTGAGTTATTTTTCTCCCATGGACTTTTTGAATAAATTTTGCAAATCCTAGTTATCTATATTCTTACAAATATAACTCTGATTCTCGCTATTGTTAACAATCTATCTTCAAGTCGAGGAGACTGGATTTAAAGCATAAAACTGTCAAGGCGCTAAAGATTGAGACAAGTTCTAACTTACTAGCATAAAAAATATATAATGAAGACCTCTTCCAAGACAAATATTTAAGGCTTATTTAACAGGGTTTTCTAGAAATTGCTTTTGGCATGATGAGTGTAATAACTGAATTTTTTATTAGGAGATTTTGTGAATTAGTAGTTAAATTCACTCAAATTCCCTAAGTAAATAAAAGCTTAGGTTATAGTTTTAATGTAAGGTAATGAATGAAGTTATGATTAGTCTATTGATATGATTTACATGTGTGATGTCACAACTATAGTTGTCACATTTTTAAATAGTGTGACTAAAGCCTATTGTATATGTGATAATTAAATGCAACTCTATAAAATTATTGTATAAAGTTTCACCACTTTTATTTAAATGGTGAAATTATAATATTATGAGCTATAGTTATTTCATGGTATGACAATTTATGCAGATCAAGTTTTATTTGCTTAGGATAATATCTTGGAAAATCCTTATTTTCTTAAATTTAGGAAAATTAGAATTTCTGATCTAACGATTGAGAGGAGATAAGACCAAAGAAATCAAGGGCTAGAAATTGGCAAGACCATGTGATCTTATCTTGCCAAAAATGGCGCCACACCAATCCTAGAAGCAAGCTTTGCTTCTTCCATTCACCATGACTAATTAATGCAACTGTCATAAGAGATTGGACTAAACCATGCAATGATACAACCATACTTGTGCATTTTGACCAAGAATCTAGACAACATTAAGTTAATTAAAGTGGCTTAAGTGTGTGGAAAAGATTAAGCCAAGGGTGAACAACATTAACCAAGTTAATCGATGTTCATTAGTGTGGGTCTATAAATATGCACTTAAAAAAATTCTCTCTAACTCCCTCTATTTTCCCACACTTTCTCTCCCACTTTCCCACTAGCCAAATGCCATCCTTAACTCTCAAAGACCCAAAATTTCTCCAAACTCTCTTCACAAAAGTTGTTTCTTACAAAGTCCTCAACCCTATTCTGGAGGAAAAATGAGCTCGAAAGTAGTGATTTCTCCACTCCTCTTTGTGTTTACTCCCTTTAAAGTTTTGGTTTTCTTTAAGGCTTTGTGCTTAGAAAATTTGTCTTTTGATGTCTAGTTGTCAGAGCATTTCCAAAGTCTCGCCGAAGACCACGTGAGGTATAATCTCTAGATCCTATCTTGGTAAGATTGCAAATATGTCTAAGTGTGTTTTTGGTGATGGTGATTTGAGAATATGTGTAGATCTATATGTTTTAATCATGGTTATGGTATGATTATGGCTAGTTATGTTTTTATGTGTGTTGATGCAAAAAGTTTTGATAACGAACTCAAAACGACGTTTTTAGATCATGACAAATTCATTAAAAAGTTTGCGCTAAAACAGGTTTTTACGAGTTAAAAATCATGAAGAGAAATTTTAAGAAAAATATGTTGGAATATGGATTATGGTGTTTATAATGTTGAGCGTTCACAAACAAGAAAATAAGCTCTCTAAGTAAAGATTTTGACAACTTGAGCAAAAACAGTCAAAATCAATTTTAAACAGGGATTTTCATATTTTTAGATAACAAGAAACTTTTAGATAACAGAAAAACGAACTACCTTCATGAAAAAGGTTTTGTCAAAATCCTTACAGTTTAAAATATATAATTTTTCAAAGTTAAGAGTTTGAAAAGGGGGAAAATAGCCACTGCACACAGCAGCACCGCAGTGCTGGCCAGGCGCATTTGCAAAACGCCTGCGCTGCAGCCCCTGTGAGGTGCACCACAGTGACGGGTAAAAAAAAAATTGAAAGGAAAAGAAAAAAAAATAAGGGATTTTAAAAGATAGTTTTGTTATTTAAAAATAATGATGTTTTTATAATAATAAGATACATTTTTAGAAAGATGGTTTTGATATTTAACAATGTGTATTTTTTAATGATGAGTTACATTTTTACAAAAATATGGATTTTAAGATATAATATCAACATGAAAGTTATGATACTCAAAATGAGAATATGAAATTGGAATTTGTCAAGAGTACCCGAAATCGGGGTAGAAGGAATTTAATTAAAAGTAAATGCGTAATTAAATTATCAAACTTATAATATTCCA
>JAFMPE010144932.1:789-22238 GCA_024759925.1 Ficus religiosa
AAATTCTAGAGTTTTCTAAAATTATCTAAGTAAAATTTTCCATTATGTAAATATTTTTATTTCAAGCTTAATATTTTCCGCAATTTTATTAGAGATAAATGATTAAATAAGAAGTCAACTGTAACGGTCCGTGAGGGGTCGTTACACTTTGTCCTCTACTTTGATGCAAAACAGGCAACCAAAAGTAAGTTGTTAGTTGCTTCGGAGGCATTCGTATCTCCCAATCAAATATCTTCTTCAACTACTAAACCACGTACAATAATGTCTTCAAAGTGGGAATTAAGAACACTTAAAATTGAGCAATATGTCAATCCCAGATAGTTGTGATCAAGAGATGAGATTCAAAACTCATATAATTGTTCATATATTTATATGCCATGTCTTCTGAAAGCTTGGCAAGCTATTGTGATGAAAAATAAATAATCCAACTACAGAAAGATGATCAGAATAATTTCTTACTTCTGGCAATTGTACATCAATCAAGTTCTTTTTAAGCACACACAAAAGAACAAATCGACGGCTTGTGCAAATTTTAGATTTCAACAAATAATATTATGATAGACAATTAAAGTAATATTCAGCTTCACACATGTATTCATATTTAATCCAACAAGCTACAAGATGAATATCCAAAACGTTTCGACAAGTGCAACAAACAAAATACAAAGAAAGAAGCAACATAACTGAATTCTTTCAAAATAACAAAAATACAGTGTTGTGAAAGAACCTTGAAACCATAAAGAAGCTGAGGCCATAACCGTTCTCGGTCTGTACTTTCCATACCCTCAAGCTTCCCCATAGCCTCTGCGCGCATGATCTAGCATAGCAAACTATTCTCCAAAATTAGTTGGAAACCAAAAGACGAGTAATGCTCATTATAAAATAGGAACATTGTTAGATCTCCTATCAATATTTAAAAGGGCGAATAAACTCACATTCGATACACCAGCAAGCTTCGCCCTAAACTGCTGATCAGTTACACTAAACAACAAATGATGCAAAAATCAACACACAAAGCCATGCATGAAACTGAATTTCGTAGAGCATATAATGCAAAACACAAGTGGAAATAAATGTGCTTTGATGTCTAAACAAGGAAGAAATATAAATTAGAAAAATGCACCTTGAAGACATATTTAGGGTTTCCAGGATCGTCCTGGTAATCCTCAACAATTGCCTAATTCAGACTACAAAAACATAAATAAGAAATCACAAGCCAAATAGAGAAAATTGGGACCGAACGAACTGTTAAACCTAGAGGGTTTCGAATGAAAGTAAGTCATACACCAAAAAATTCAGAAATTACAAAAGAAAAATGAAACCTACGAGAAGTGAACAAAACCTAGGGTTTCCAAAGTCTCAATTGAAAATGGAGATAGAGAAATTTAAAATGGCATATCAAATAAAGAAAATTGAGACAACATGAAGAAAACAAAGGGTTTTGAAACTAAAGAGAATGGAGAGAAAGGAATATTTTTCTCTTATTATTTTCTGATGATAATACACTGCCTTTTAAATAGAGGAAATTGGAAAAACAACTAGACTCCACTAAATCAGGAAACTAACAAAACAAAATCCCCTAAATGAGATTGGGAATCAAGTTCCCAAATCTCCTACAATAAAATGGGAAATAAATTACATAACTAGTTTCCTAAAATAACTCCTAAAAAAGATATGCTGAAATATCTTCGACACTCCCCCTCAAGCTGGGCTGAATATGTTGTTCATGCCTAGCTTGGAACTCAGATCTTCAAAGTTCTTCCTTGGTAGAGCTTTGGTTAGAATGTATGCAACTTGGAGGCTAGTTGGAGTATACATGACTTGAACTTCTCGTCGTTCAATTTTTTCTTTTATGAAGTGTGTCAATTTCCATATGTTTTGTCCTGTCATGGTGAACCGGGTTCTTAGCTATGCTAATGGTAGATTGGTTATCACATAGCATCTTCATAGGGCCTTCTAGTGAAACATTTAGCTCCTCTAGTAGTCTTCTTAGCCACATTCCTTCACAAATGCCGTGAGCCATAACTCTTAACTCTGCTTCTGCACTGCTTCTGGAGACAACTGACTGTTTCTTGCTTCGCCAAGTAACCAAATTCCCCCACACATATGTGCAATATCTAGAGATGGATCTCCTGTCACTGATCGATCCTGCCCAATCTGCATCATTGAAGATTTCTACTTCTCTGTTTGGAGTTTTCTTGAAGAATAGACTCTTGCCTGGAGTTAACTTGAGATATCTCAAGATTCTATAGACGGCCTCCTTGTGAGCTTCTTTCTGATTGTTCATGTATTGGTTTACAACACTCACTAGAAACCAATGTCAGGTCGAGTGTGAGCCAGATAGATAAGCTTTCCTACAAGTCTCTGATATCTGCCTTTATCTATTGGTGCACTTTCTTCTGCAGCCCCCAACTTATTTGTAGAATTCATAGGAGTATCTGCAGGCTTACATCCAATCATCCCAGTGTCCTTCAGGAGATTAAGAACATATTTACGCTAAGAAACTGATATGCCTGCCTTGGATTGAGCCACTTCCATACCTAGGAAATATCTAAGATCTCCTATGTCATTGATTTCAAATTCCTTGGCCAAAATCCTTTTAAGTTGAACTATCTCCTCGTCATGATCTCTAGTAACAACAATATCATCCACGTAGACAATGAGAATCGCAAGTTTACATTCAAGAGATGTTTTAACAAAGAGTGTATAATCGGCTTGACACTGAGTATAGCCATTTCTCCTTACCACTCTAGTAAATCTATCAAACCATGCTCTAAGAGATTGCTTGAGTCCATATAGTGACTTCTTCAATTTGCAAACCTTATTGGTTGTAGCTGGAGTTTCAAACCCGGGAGGAATAGTCATGTAAACTTCCTCTTCAAGATCTCCATTCAGGAAAACATTCTTTACCTCTAGTTGGTGTAAGGGCCAATCTAGATTTGCAGCCAAGGATAGCAAAACCCGTATAGTATTAATTTTTGCTACTGGTGCAAAGGTCTTCTGGTAGTCAATTCCGTATGATTGAGTGAATCCCTTCGCAACCATCCGAGCCTTGTATCTGTTAACACTGCCATCTTTGTTGTATTTCACCGTGAAAATCTACTTAAACCCTACTGGATGTTTCCGGATGGAAAAGGCACAATTTCCCACGTGTTATTCTTTTCCAATGCATGGATTTCTTCAAGAACCGTAGTCTTCCATTGAGTTAACTTTAGTACTTCCTATATACTTTAAGGAACCTGTATTTTATTCATGTCTGCTACAAAAGCCTGGAAACGAGATGAGAGTCCCTTATAGGAGATATAATTATGCAATGGATGCTTAGTACATGATCTTACTCCTTTCTTCAAAGCAATTGGCCAACTCAGATCATCTTCTTCAATTGGATTATGTAGAGACTCATTAATAGTGTTACCTTGATCAGTTGTTGAACTCGAATTGGATTCTTGAACAAGTCCAGATTTTGCTCATTGCTCTAACTGATCTTGAGTATCACTTCTTCTCGAATAGACACGAAGTTCACTAACTACTGGTTGAACACTTTGAGGAATGGTTTCAGACTCTAGGCTAGGAATCGTTTCAGACTCTGGGCTAGGAATGCTAGGACTTGGAACAATGGTTTCAGACTTTGTGGATGTGGACTCAAAATTTGGACTGTGTATGATAGGATTACCAGAATTAGAATTAGAATTTGGATTGTGATCTGAATCAAACTCTAATGAATCCCAAAGCTGATATTCCAACACATAATTTCTCTCCCCCTGAATATCGGATTTGATGTAGTAAGGGTGATTCTCGAAGAAGGTAACATCCATAGTATGATAGTAACATCTTGTAACATGAGAATAACACTTGTACCCCTTTTGGTGTGGAGAGTACCCCAACAATATGCACTTGATTGCCCTAGGATCGAGCTTCCCTTTATTCTGTGGATAGATGTGAACAAATGCCGAACAACCGAATATTTTGAGGGGAATATTGGATATGATGTGAGTATTTGGGTAGGTCTTGAGGAGTGTTTGCATGGTGTTTGGTCGTCAATACTCAGGAAGGCATTGGGTTTATGAGGTAGGTGGCAGTAAGTATGGCATCCCCCCAGTAGTGTTTTGGCACTTGAGTAGAGAACATAAGTGATCTGGCAGCCTCAAGGAGATGTCTATTCTTTCACTGGGGTCTGTCTACAGATGAACTTTGGTGCACAATACCTTGACTCAATAGATAATCACCTAAGACATTTTTGAAGTATTCTTTGGCATTATCTATTCTAAGAACCTGAATTTTTGTGTGGAATTGTGTTTGGATCATAGAATTGAAGTTCTTGAACACTTGACCTACTTCAGATTTGTCTTTCATAAGAAACACCCAGGTAAGTCTTGTATGATCATCTATAAAGGATACGAACTATTAAGAGTTAGTTTTGTGTCTAAACCGAGATGGTCCCCAAACATCACTATGAATCATAGACAAAGGGTGTGACATTTTGTAAGGTTGACTTGGATAAGAATTGCGAGTATGTTTGGCAAATTGACAAATATCACATTGAAAGGAAGTAGGATTTTTCTTCTTGACTGATGAAGGAAACAACTTTTCAAGGTATAAGAAATTTGGTGTCCTAGTCTAAAATGCCATAACATAACTTTATTATCATTAGGATTGGAAACATGAAAAGAGCAATTTTTAACTTGACTGTCGGGTTCACCAGCCTTGCAAACTTGTCCACGATTAGAAGTATTACTTTTGAGTAGATAGAGTCCCAAGCACACATCAGCACTGCCAATCATCCTCCCCCAATCCAAGTCTTGAAATTGACAAAAGTTTTTGTAGAATTTAGTAACACAATTATGATCCTGAGTTAATTTGCTGTCAGATAATGGATTACAATCCAATTTTGGCACCAAAAGGACAGATTTGAGCATTAAATCTTTGGAGAGTACTACAGATCCGGTTCCAGTTACTCTTAAGAGTGTTCCATCTGCTATCTTTACCGTCCAATTTTCTTTGCAAGGACGTAAATTTGTGATGATCATTGCATCCCTGGTCATGTGATCTGAAGCCACCGAGTCTATAATCCAAGGACTTGTGGATTCCCTCTGGAGATTAAGAGCATAAAGAAGGTTACCTTTGTGTGCCATGGAGCTGTTTGCAACAATAGTAGGGCTGAGTGATGACTGACTGAACAGTTTCTGCAGTAATTCTAATTATTCTTGGCTGGTGTAACGACCCCTCATGGACCGTTACAGTTGACTTCTTATCTAACCATTCATTTCTTATAAAATTGCGAAAAATATTAAGTTTGAAATAAAAATCTTTACATAGTGGAAAACTTTACTTAGATAATTTTAGAAAACTCTAGAAATTTTTTTTAAAACTATATCAAAATTAAACTTCGTAATAAATTTACATATATATATATATATATTTAAAACTCAATTCATGAAATAAAATTTAAATCCATATGAAACATCCAATCAAATCATAATAAACTAAAGTCTCAAAACTTTATTTGAAATTAAAAATATCCATCCCATGATCGTTCCTCCCGTTTTCCTATCACATATCGTCCCGCTTCTGCTCCAAGCTCCTCCAACACTATATCTTATCATTTCCTTTATCTGCAACATGAATTAACTTATATAAGTAAGGACTTAGTAAAATACTTAAATCTCACACTTGTAAATATACATTTTTTTTATCATCATAAATATAAACATCATTAAAAACTTGTAACTTTTAAAACCATCATATATTGGGCTCGACGTTGTACCATCATAGCGCGCTAGTCACAGAAGGGTTAGGGTAGCGAATCCCAAACTAACGATGACAAAAGTCCGCTCACCAGACAACATCATCATCATCATCATCATCATCAAAGGTGTACAACGTCATTTTAAAACATAAAATACATATACATACCATATATATATTTTTCATCAAAACATCATCATAGAGAAGTATTATTTAAGAATATATCATAACATCATCATCAACATCAAAACATATACTTCTCAAATCTTTAATTCATGCTGCAGGTGAGAGTGTACTTACATAAACATCTTACTTAACCTTTTCAAATTTTCCGACGGTGACGCGCGATTGAGGTCTCGGGTGCTCGCATTTAGAACCGTTCATGTCATGAATAATAAATATAATAAAATCAACAAAAGCTCATAATAATTCATCAAACACATCCGTCATATCATAGCAGCACCTAAAAGGCCTATTTCATCATTCATTAACATCACAACACAAAAATTGAACAATTTCATGAAATTACAAATCTTTACAAAATCTGCCAATCAGACCTTTGTCCCTTCAAAAATTCATAAAAATTCATACAGGGCTCCAAATGATCTGAAACCAATTTTAAACGAAAGTAGACATCCAGATCTTTCTAATGATACCTAATTTGTAAAAAAATGAAGACCGTTTGGACTCTCAAAAATAGTTTTGAATTTGATTTCTAAAATTTTACCGAAACTGACAGACAGACCTCTGCCTATTTGAAAAATCACAAAAATTTACATATGTCTCCAAATGATCTACAACTGATTCCAAATGAAAAGAGGCATCCGGAATTTTCTAACAATATCAAATTTGTTAAAAATGGAGACTGTTTGGATCCTCGAAAAAGGTTTTGAAAACGGACTACTAAAATTGTATAAAATCTGGCAGCCGGATCTCTGCTTCTTTGAAAAATCATAAAAATTCACATATATCTCCAAATGATATGAAACTAATTTCAAATGAAAATAGACATCCAAGGCTTTCCAAAAATACCAAATTTGTTAAAAATGGAGGCTGCTTGCATCCTTAAAAGCGGTTTTGAATACTCATTATAAAATCTAGAAATTCCAGTAGCAGTGGTCAAATCCAAAAATCATTAAAAATATTAAAATATATATATATATATATATCATCACAATGTATATGATTCATACACACACACACATGAAACATCCCTAAGACATTTTTCTAACACATAAAATTACTCAACCCTAATTTCATCTTGTTCACAAAATCAACCATATCGTCATTCTTTCGATCATCATTCGATAAATATTTCTCATCCTCTCCTTAAACTCACATGAAAACACTCATCAAGAAAATCATTCAAGCCCTCCAAGAATCCCAAACTAAAACAAATAACAGAATCATCATCATCATCTTCAAATAGTACGGAAACATACCTTAAAATCTTTTGATTTCGGCTTGAAAGAATTTGGAGGTTTGGCGGAATTTTTTTTTTTTTTTTCTGTTTGTGCGTGAGAGAGGGGCAGAGAGAGCAGACAATAAAGAGAATGAGAATGAAAGGGAAAGGGAGACTAGGGATGCAAAGAGTAAGGGTTGAGAAACCAATGGCAGATTGTGTGGAATTAAATTGGGAATCAATTGCTGTCATCAAAGGGTAATTTTTAGCAAAAGAGCTAATAGGTAAATGGGAAAGGAGGATGTAAATTGACAAGAAAATTGTCTTCCCCCCTTTTTTTTTCCACACGTTTCTCCCTTCTTCAGCTGCAATGACTCCCCAACACCGCCCCCCCCCCCCCCCTCTCTTACCGTGCATACCACATATAAACACACACATATATATATGCATATAATGTTATATATATAAAGACATATATATACAGTATAATCTGTATATATATAAAATAAAATATACTTACATATAGTATATACATATAAACATATAATATAACAGTATAGCTAAATATGTTGTATATATTATATGCTTTATATGACTTACAAAAATAAATGCAACAATTTCTTTATTTTATATATATATATATATATATATTTAAGCCATCACACAAAATTATCAAGTCATCATAAAAAAAATTCGTCAATTTGGTATGAACTTTGTTCTAACACATCGAGTCCTTGTCGCGTCACCTGAAAAATAACTCAACATAACATTAGAATTAAGAAATTTCTATCTCATCACATAATCTATGTTCATTCTAATGTTAATTTTCTAACATTATTGCTAGTTAGCGTTTGAGGCGTTACATCAGGTTGTTTTCAGCAGCAGATTTTGACTTCTCCTCGACTAAAGCCTGATTCCCAAGACTTTTCCTCTCCCAGGCAGGTTTCCAATCAACCGGTTTGCCATGAATATGCCAGCAGATGTCTTTTGTGTGACCAGTTTTCTGACAATGATCGCACCATGTTTGGCCCTTCTTCTGCCAACCTTGTTGTTGTTGTTGTCCTCCTTGTTGCTGTTGCTGTCCATGAGCAATAAGAGCAGAATTTTCTCTGCTTGCATTTGATCCATGAGAGCCCAGCATCACTTCCCTTCTGCAATCTTCCAGGCGCACTTCATAAAATGCCTCTCGAATGTTTGGAAGAGTCTTCATACTCAAGATCCTACCTCAAACCTCATCAAGGTTTTTATTAAGTCCTATTAAGAACTTATAAAGCCTCTTCTTCTCAACAATCTTCTTGAAATTAACTCCATCTTCAGGGCAATTCCATTCGTAGTTCTCGCAGAGATCCAGTTGTTACTAATATCGGTTGAGGGCATTGAAATACTGAGTCACCGAACGGTCCCCTTGTCGAAGGTCATCAAGCATGCTCTCAATCTCCAACAGTTCAAATGTGTTTTTTATATAGGAGTAGGCCTCTTTGTTTGCCTCCCATATGTCTTTTGCAGTTTCTTAGAGTAGGAAATTTTCTCCGATGTCATTTGTCATGGAATTGATTAGCCATCACATGACCTTATTGTTTTCCGATTTCCATACTCTATACTTGGAATCCCCCTTTTTGGGTTGGTTTGCAACACCAGTCAAGTAATCTTCTTTTCCTTTTCCACAGATAAACATCATCACTGATTGGGACCATAGTAGGTAGTTGTTCCCGTGTAATTTGTGGCCAGTGATGGAGAATAGAGCAGTGTTTGAGGCTCCTGCCCCAGTATTCTGATTCTGAGATGGGATGATTTTTGTGGATGGCAAGCTCCCTTCGGCAGCCATAGTGATGGATGAGAATTAGGGTTTCAGAGGCTGTCTAGTACCATGAAAAGAATAGAGAGAAAGGAATATTTTCTCTTATTATTTTCTAACGATAATACACTGCCTTTTAAATAGAGGAAATAGGAAAAACAACTAGACTCCACTAAATCAGGAAACTAACAAAACAAATCCCCTAAATGAGATTGGGAATCCAGGTCCCAAAACTCCTACAATAAAATGGAAAATAAATCACATAACTAATTTCCTAAATTAACTCCAAAAAAAGATACGTTGAAATACTCAAGATCTTCAACAGAAACAAAATCATACTAACTTGAATGTCATGATTGACGAGAGAGAAAGGGGATAGAAGCCATAAGAACCATTTGAGTAGTGAGCTGTGAATTAGGGAAAAGAGAAATCTGCGGCACCGTCGGTAGCAAGGTTTGAAAGCCAAAGCCACCTGAAGACGATGGTTGCTAAAACAATGAAGTCTATTGCGGCTGTTGTTGTTGTTGTTGAGTTTGCAAAGAAAACGAAGTGGAGAGCAAGGAGATGAAGCCGCCGGTGGCAAAAAAAAGTCTTCAACGGAGTTCCAAACACCAGAGTGGTTGACAGAGTTCCCAATGCCGGGGTGGAGGATGGAGTTCCAAAGGCTAGCGTCGACGATGAAGTGCCAGAGGATGGCATTGTGGCTGACAAAGAAAATAGAAAAGGAGGAGCGAGAGAATAGAGAGAGGAGAATGGAGAAAACCGCAAAAGGTATGAGAGAAGAAAGGGAAAAGAAATGGGACACATGGCTAAAGGGAGGACAAAATTTGAACAACATTCTCTTTTTTAAATATTGATAAGAGACCAGTTGTAAAGCAATATAATAATAATAATAATAATAATAATAAATCCACGTAACAATGATGCGGTAATTACATGACAATGATGTGCCCATTACGTGACTGCCGTACAACAAGCAAAAAAGACGTGACCAAAAAGAACCATCGACTCTTTTGAGTGTAGGTAAGAGATTATAGATTATAGATATAAAGATAGATATATGTGTATATATCTCCAACTACAAGATTGGAAATTTGGCTGGAGGGTACATACCTAAAAAAGTGCATCAAGGCGGTACAGATTGCTATTGCATTGCATTTGCCAACTTAGCACAAAAGATTACATCATGACACATTTTGTACTCCAATTCATATTTGTATGGGGATTTCACTTCTATTATTACATTATAAATAATTTACATTTCCACATACATACAGATATCTCACTCGCCTAAGGTAAAAAATTTTTCCGTTCAGGATTAACAGCAACAGGAGAGGAACTTCATAACTTCGAAAATCCTATCATATCCCCAGCCTCTTGGCGCCACATTCCGAGCAGAACTTCGAAGTTTCTCTCAAGTATTGAGCCCCACATTCATCACAGAACTTTGCTGGGCTCGACGGCTGAAATTCAGTAACTCGTAAGTGCTAGTAAAAGCAAAAGTTTATGCAATAAAGAGCAAAAGAAAACATACTTGCATACATAAATAAGATCATAATGGTCACATTAACCCACGAACAAAAATTTACCAAATGAAAATGTCGAACAGAATCAGTTAGATCTTTATGCTTGCTTTTGGATTAGAATTTTGTGCGTGTGCGTGTGTGTGTGTGTGTTAGGGAGAGAGAGAGAGAGAGAGCAACAAACCTTGTAGTCTAGTTAAACATACACATGCAAAAATTCAGTTGCAATGAAAGTAAATTCCAACACAGCAAATGAAGCTGGAGCTGAGAGGAATAATAAAACGAAGAGGATATCGGTGGCAAAGAAAAATTGGGTAACATGTAAAGCAATCATTAAAACTCAAGTTCACAATCATTCAATATAAATCACTCTGAACTGGTTAAACCAAAAATTCACAAAACTATTAGCAGATATGTCAAAGTTGAGCATTTCAAACCATTAAGTTGCCCATAAAAAGGCAACAACCACGGACACATATGGCACCTATATTCTACTTTCAAACCAAATTTGCAACCACATTCATCAGAAAAATGTTCGAGGATGTGAAATACTACAGCCTAACTTCTTGCAATCTTACCCACATCTCCAGTAAGGCAGTAGTTATTTAGTCATTAAACCAGATTGGATCGCAATACTGAATTATATTCAAGCTTACAGCAGCAAATCTAGAGATTGTTTTGTCGAAAATATGCTTGCTTGAAAGGTATTAACGCAACTATCAATATGTTATTATAACAGAATAAGTGCTCAAATTGTTAATGATAAAAGGAAAAGGAAGTCAACTAAGATAACCTTACCAGTACATGTAAACGGCCCCCAACATGGCCTCCCGTAAGGGCTAAGCAAGCCATGTGTTGTGACATGGTCGGTGAATGATGAGCATGCCCGATTTCTGGCAGATGTGATGGTGGACCGCATTGATGGCTTTGAGAATACTGGGCTGCATGTTGACCTTGGTGCATTTGTGGATGATGATTCTGGTGAACAGGATTAAACTGCGGTTGGTGCAACAGTGGTGGCACATGATGTTTGCATGGAGTATGCTGCTGAGATTGTGGCTGCCAAAGAAACATAGCGCAAAGATAAACAACTCCATACAGGAAAAAGAATGTTAATATCAAGGAAACACAAAATTGCACCCAAGTACAATCCAAAAAACCAGTATATAATCCCAAATGAAAATGATACATAAGAAAACAGATATAAACACCACGGAATCTCCTATTGGTTTTTTAGCACGTCACATTTCTACATATAATAGGTTTACTTTAAAAGCATGAGAAAATATATTGAATGATACACCTAAATCCTAATATGAATAAACTCTTGCACATCATCCCAACAAGATTCAAAGACACTTAAAATGAGTTTAAACAGCAGTACAATTCTACTTTTGTCCATGAAAGAGCATGACAACATTTTCTTTAAAATAAGACTAACCCTTCCATTAATATAGACAGTTTATTCATTAAGGGTATTCAGGGATTTCACACTTGTATTTACGGTTACCCTAGTTTCTCTTTATAAAAAGGGGGCGCCATTATTAGGTTTTATTATTAGAGAGGTTAGAGAGAGATGCAAAGAGTGTTAGGGTGTGAATTTCTCGTGTAAACTACTTAATCATCATTGGGAATCATTGCAGCAGCTGACACAAATGAACTAACATAAAATTTGCACGTTCTGTGATTGTTTATTTTCTTCTGCAATTTTATTGCTCTCGGTGATAACAATTAGATGCTAATTCTTATCAATTAGTAGTCAAGACATATGCAAAATGGAATCCACCAAATTTTGTGTTACTCTGATATGTATTTTGACAACTATAATTGGAAATCTCTAGTATTTTTGAAATATTGTACACCTAAAGAGTAATGCTATGGGTATCAAGTCGCCTGAAAAATGCTTAGAGCTGTTTGGGAATCAACTATTGAAGTCCCCTTATTAAAGAGAGAACACACCATAAACAGTCAACTTTACTGAGAATTTCACCAAAAAGAAAATGGCATGAATTACACAAGTATGGTTCTGATATAGAAAGCATATAACTGGGTATTACTCTTGGCTGATAGTAAGCAACTAGCCAACAAGAGAATAGTATGTACTCTTACACAATAAAACATCAGGACAATTCAAAACAATAATTTCCAACTCTATAATTTTGCAAAAGAAAGAGCTCGAACATAGTCCCCCCAAAGAAGGACCAAATAAACTTTTTCCCGTAACTAAGCACTTTTGTCAAAAACTTTTTCCCTTGAATAAGAAATCATATATTTCAAAAATATCAAGACTAGAAAGTAAATCTTACTTCACTCACTGCACGGAATCCTTGAGTAGTACCCAGCACGGAAGAATTATCACTCGCTGTAAAACTCTGGAAGTTTAGTTAGCAGGAATAAACTGTTAGAGCATGTCCACAAAGGTGGAAAAATAAAAAAAAATTAAAATTAAAACACCTTTAGATTATGTGTTATCACTATGCATCTAGAAATTAAATTATTACTTCTCAATCGAAGGCCTATATCTCAAATTACCATCTGCCTCAGTGTTAAAAAAGTGACAAGACCCTTGTGTATTGTCCTTGGAATTCAATAAACAAAAAAAAAAAATTGTAAAATGATTGAAAGAAGTGGATTTTATTTGTCATGGTCAAAAAATTAGGTTTTGTTTGACATTTAAGTTCAACTCCAATTAAACTGTACTTTTTCATCTCAGTTTTTGTCTTTTTTTAAAAAATCAACGAAATGTATAACTAGTTTTTAAAAAATCAACCATCTCCAATTTAAAAATTTCTGAAAAAGTCAACTTAAGTAATGTGTTAAACTAAGGCATGTGCTTACAGGAAAACCTGGGATGTTCGACACAGAACCGGAAGCAACACGCCTATACTTGTGTCTTGGAGAATAGAACTTATAGTCTCGAGCAGACACAGATACTTCATTTCGACCTGTCAATCGTTTAAACCTGCATGTAGTTAATGGAAAAAATATTAACTTAGAATGGATGTATATGACGAATAGTTTATTAGAACAATAATAGCTTGATTTAAACGCCCAATCCTTGTTTCCAATGTGAAAACAAACATCCAACTGTGAACTATTACTCATTTGTTAATCTATGAGATTAGCAAAATTACACACATTCTGGAATAGAGATTCTTTTTGATTTACGAACTATTTTTGTCTTTAAGCATAGACTTGAGATCAACTCCACTTATCGTAACGATCTTTTTTATTGTACTTTTACCCATCACGTTTCCTCCTTTTGCACTGTCCATGCACTACTTTTTGTAAACCTTGGCCCACACTTGAAAAACTTTATTTCACCCAAAAAAAATTTTGAAATATTAATAATAAAACTAAAACTAAGACCAAAACTAAATAAAAACTATGAAGCGCTTAGAATTACAATCCCTCAAACTCTAATTCTTCATCATGCCATAAGTGATTTACAACCCCTTGAACTCCTTATCCTACAACCAAAAGCCTCTGGACCAAAAATTTTTAAATCCTAAAAGACCCACCAAACATGCATAGCATGCAAACTTTTTATCTGTCCAGTATTAACAGTCCATACAATGCAAATACGTCCCAGGGAAGGCACCAAAAAAAAAAGGAAAAAAAGGTTTCAAAGTTTGTAGGTAAGCATAATAACTTTCTTTTTTTTTCCCCCCAAATGAACATGCCTCGGGAAAGCTTGTAACTCAACCTAGTAGCAAAAGCCCATAACTAGGATCAACATTAAAGTCACAAATGCATTCTATTTAAATCATGGGCCATCGCAATATGGTGTAGGATGTAGCATCACACTTATATGTAATTCCATTTTGACGTGATGACTTCAAGTGAACAAGCCATGGCATGGGAACACATTGTTCTAAGTCAACCATCAGCAGAATTCCTTGGATATTTATGTTCTCATCCTTTTCAGGGACTATCTTTCTCAAGTGTGTGTCCACAAATTGACAGCATTTCAAGGTAAATCTTCGACTTCAACAATAATTCTCTAGCATTTCACCAAGGTTTTTCCTACTAATACTCCAATAGTCTTACACTTTAAGCATTAAGCACAGATAAAACCTACAAGAAACAAAGAGACTTGAGATCTACTGTTTTTGAGGGTATCTGATTCACTCAACTGAACATAACAAGATCACTACGACTTCCATGTGAATTTCCATTAAATCTGGCAAGCTTCTACTTAACTATGTCTTGCCCAAAAGCAACGACAAATTACAGTCACAGGATTTACGAAGAGTTTTGTTTAATAATTTGAGTATGATAGTAGAGAAGATACGCAGAATTCAATGCTTTCCAACTTACCACTCGGCATCATCCATAGGCACGTTATTTGGTTTTTCAACAATATCTAAACCATTGACTACTACAAATCGAACACGCTTCTCTTCTTGTATCACTAGTTCTGGAAATCGTGTCCTTGTCTCAAGAGAAGTTGCCAACTCTCTTCTTTTGAACGTGCATGGTCCTAATAGAAAGATGTAGATGATGAATTGGTTATGGAAATTGGATTTCATGCAAAGAAAACAATTCATAAAACTAAGTATTTACTTTAACCTGCTAGAATAAATATAAAGGTGAGCAGGGCGGGGAATAGAACAAATTCTCAGAAAAGAAATGGGATTAGACGATAAAGAAAGGAAATGATTACCCTTTTTGGGAAATTTCTTAGCTAGCCTTCTATACAAACCACCAGCTGCTTCAAGGGCTACCCCAAATGTCTTGTCACGTATACCATTTACGGAAGCAAGTCTAATATTTACATCATTAACTAAAGTTTCGTACATGTTTGCCATGTACATCAATGGCAAAGCAAACGTCGGATCGCCCACATACTGGACCTCCCTTGTCTTCCTCTTATTCAGTTTATCTTGACTAGATTGACCCGTATAATCAGCCTCCGAATCAGTAACTTCAATCACATGATCACAGATAAAATGATCCACAATAATTTGCAGAAATCTTGCTCTAGCTGATTCAATAGGAGAAACGTCTGTTTCAAAGTTTAGGTCAAATCAGTTATCCACTTATGAGGCATCATAAAATAAATTGCAGAAAGCAACTGAAAATTACATAAAACAAACTTCACCCACTTAAAGAATATTGGGTTTTACCTTCAATGGTCAATAAATCGTAGGCACTCCGTGAAGGCCCATTATTCTCAAGGCTGGAGCGCTCTTCATCAACTCCTACGCTGTGAAGTGGTAAAGAATTCCTATACGGCTCATGCATGCAGTCCTGTAAGAGAAATCATAGAGGACTAATACTTCGTAATATTAGCTATGTAATAAACACATCTCCCTCAACAGTTTTGGCAGAACATGAAGAAAAGGTCAGGAGTACATATCATTAATATGTTAAAAACAAAAAGAGAGAAGAAATACAAAGAAATGAAAAGTGATTTAATTTGCAGCAAGTTTTTTTTTTTTTTTTTTCCCTTTCTTTTTTTTATAATAATTTGAACCAGATGAACTCAAAATTTAGATTATGGCATTTAGGAACTCAAGTTAAATTCTTTATCATTTACAAGTTGAACTCAAAGTTGGACTCTAGCAATCCTTGGCAATGCAGTCCAATCGAAACGCATGGCAATTAGGGTGCTTAATGCCAAAAGAAAAAGGTTCAGTTTAGCTATTGCACCACAAATACAACGGATTTTCATATTTAACATCCAACATGACATGTCAAATTTTCAAGTTCAGAGTCCAATTTGCCAAACACTACCTCATTTGGATTAGAGGTTCAAACTCGCAATCCTTGGTAATGCAGTCTGATCGCAATTGATGGCAATTAGGGTGCTAAATATCAAAATTAAAAGGTTCAATTTAGCTATTGGACCACAAGTGCAACGAATTTTCATATTTAACATCCTATATGACATGCCAAATTTGAAAGTTCAGAGTCCAATTTGCCAAACACTACCCGTTTGGATTATAGGTTCAAACTCACACTTCAAATAGTAAACTCAAATTATTTTCGTGAGAAAAAACACTAACGAACGAAAAAAAGTTAGAAAATGGGTAAAACCCAAAAAACCTGAATTGTCTATAATACTTTTCATAGGTTCATGCATTTTATTCTCTTTTTTTTTTTTTTTTTTTTTTTTTTTTTTTTTTTGGGACTCGAATTCAAATCCTATTTACATTACAATATCAATTATCAAAATTTCCCAACCCTCAGAAGTCTTCTACAAATTAGGCAAATCCAAATAAAGGCCCGTATTTTCGTCCAAAAATTTTTCCTCGAAACCAAACGAAGACAAATTTGCCAACAAAATCACAAAAAACAGAAAAGAACAAACGAAAAACCAGTCAAAAATAAAAAGGAAAGAAAAATTGTGGTGGGGGGCCGCGGGAGGGGGGCATACACTAACAACGGCATTGGAATCATCGTCGTTGTCGAGGCTATCCTCGGTGACGCCGTCGCGGTCGACGTCGCTGATCGAGTCGATGTCGGCGGGCCGCGGATCGACGGTGTTGAGATCGTGCAAAGGGCTTCCGATGTACGAGTTCGCCGATCTCATGCCAAAGTGCTGCAACGGAACCCTAGCCGCCATTCTTCGTCAACTCCAACGCCTCCGAGTTCACATCAGAAACCCAACCGCCATGGCCGTCCGATTCGATTCTCTCGCTCTTCTTCTTCCTTCTCTTTCGAAGAAGAAGAAGAAGAAGAAAAAGGATTCTGGGCTGTGGAGCAGTGAAAGAGTGAGCGTTCAGTAGCGGAAGCCATTGAAATGAAGTTGGGAAAAGTTTGAAAAGAGTACTCTTTTTAACGGCTATACATAGAGAGAGAGAGAGGAGAGAGAGAGTGAGTCCAAGCCTGAGGACGTACCGGAGGTTTCTGAAGCGAAAACGAGTTGCCGAGCCTAACCCCGATCTCCGCGCCAGATTCCAAACCAAAGTAATAGCAAGGGGTTTCTCTTACGGCTGACTTACAGAAAAGAATGCGAAAGTAGTGCAGTGATCCAGTAATATCATACTCATGGTTTGCTAAGGTGAGCCTTCATACATCCATTTGGCAGAACTTTTACCGTGACTTCTCAGCGTTTGAAATCATATCCTTTAACCATACCTTATCAATTAGGAAAGTTGTCATCTATTATAAAAGAATTCCCCTTAATTTAGACGGAAACAAGTTTAATACACGTACGATTGTACAGTAGAGATTAAAAAAAAGTGTTAAAGATAAAGTATAAAAATAAATAATATACATTAAAAACAATCGATTAAGATAAACAATATAATCATAATAAATTTGAGGATTTAGTTTGTTTTTTTTATACATTCAAATTTATATTAAGATGTTAGAGTTATATATATTAATATGCATATAAAAATATTCATACACATAAAGCTTCAGAATATTGAATTTTTTTTCGTTGATTAAACTGGTGTCACTCATGTTTAATTTTCTTCATTTTCTCCTCTGATCTGTCATAATAAAATATATATATATATATATATTAGTAAGTCGATTTTTGTAGCTGAAATAGAAATTAAAATAAATTTTGTATTTTATATGTAGCTATGTGTAAAAGATAATATTATCTAGTCTCCTTTTGTTTCTTTGATTGATTACTTGGAGATACAATTTAAATTTGTGATGGAGGAGATTGATGAATAACAATACATATAATTATGTAATAATTAATTATATATAAATATATATGTTAAGTGAGAAAATTTTAAAATTGAAGATAAAATAAAAATAGTAACACACCTTTATTCCACTTCTTCAATGATAGGATTGTTGAAAGTGAGCTGTTTTTTTTTTTTTTTTTCTTGCTTCCTAACTGTGGTGATTCTGGGTCAAAGGAGATTAATGATGGAGGAATTTCTTCAGAAGGTTCAGTTGTTGGTACAGATAATAATATTGGTTAGACATTATCATCAAAGGTTTTTGCAATGACTGCATCAATGAAAGGACCTCTAAGACGAAATTGGATGAGAAATATTTTTGATATGCCTTTCAGTTGGTTGAGGATAGGAGGAATAATATTTGAATCAGTGTATCCTTCTTAGATTGTCAGTATAGAGTAAGGTTTATTTATTAATGATTGCATAGTCCTTTCGAACACGACAATGTTCATTCCTCCAGTGCCGTATTCGATTCATGCATTGATTTTGTACCTGTTAGAAAGATTTAAAATTAATTATAATTTTAATTATTTGATATTTATATATATTTATTTATTTACGATAAAAGTAAAGAATATTACCAGGTGATTGGCATTGTTGTTAAATATCCATGAGTATCACATCACTATGAGGTCCCTGATTATTTTATTTGTCTATAACATCTTGAACAAGCATTGTAAAACCAACCTTGGCGAGCATCAAGTTCAGTAATGCTCGTTTTTATAGTGAATTTTGTATCATGTTGGATAGATAAATAATGTTTACTAAATTATATTTTACAGTTTATACATGATAAGTAAATATTTACCTAATTTTGATATAGATCTAGAGCTTAAAGTTCTGCTATTGTAATTCGGTTTATAGTTTTTTGTTTATCTAATGACAATGATTTTTTTATTGATCTAGCAATAAAATCAACTTTACGAATAGAATGACTAAATCTATAGAAAATTACTATATTAAGTAAAGTTAGTTCTTTTAAAAAATTAATAAATATAGATAATTGTAATAATTTATGAGTAAAGATTTGCAATACCTTATTTTTTATTTTTTATTTTTTTTGTTTCAGCAATGTCCGGATTAAGATAGTATGAAGTACCAGCAGTGCTTGCAACATAAAATTCACCTGTATATGTATAATAATAATAATTAATGATTGATCATATAAAAAAAAATTTAAGAGAGGAAAAAATTATCTTTAGTTGTTGTTTATGTACTTACCCATATATTGTTTAGTTGTCATTGCAATAAATGCCATTACAACTGGTTTAGGTATTATTTGAATTGCATTTTCATCAAAGTTTTCTCCGGTTTCTCCCCAAAGAGTGACATTAAGTGTTTCTTCTCTATTGAATATAATAAATTTAAATAAACAATTTATTAATAATAAATTGTGAAATTTTTGGAAGTAATTTTTTTAATAATATGTTATTTATAGTTTCCTGATATTTTGAATAGCTAAACTTCGCCTTTTCACCAATTTATCATTTACAGTGGATTCTTCCATATATTTGACAGATATGAGATGACTAATCACATCTAACACAATATAACAAATAAGAAGTTATCATTTATTAATTTTAATAGGATTAATTTATTAATTGTAAACTAACAAATATGAATATCATACATAATTTACCTGACAGAAGATCGTTGATGTCGACTTTTGATATTAGTTGATCAAACTCTACAAAATTAAATTTGTATTGTGGTATTTCTGGTCTGTCTTCTTCAACATTTTTAAAAATTATGGATCTTACGAATTGCAACATTGCTACGTGAGGAACAATTTTATATCTTTATTTGTTGTTGGTGATGAAAAAGTTGTTGATTTCTTATATTTTGCATACTTGTATTTTATTTGTTATAAATTCAGCGTCTTTTGCACAAATGAAACCGTGTATTGCTTCATCCTGTAAAACAAATACATATTCATATATTATTATTGTTATTTATATATTAAATAATAACTTGAGATGCATTTAATTAGTAATATAATATTTATAAGAAATAAATTAAATTACCTATTTGTCAACAAATAAGCAGTGAAGGCTTATTAAAATATCAGTGTTATAATCAGTATTCCTCCATAGTTGACATACTCGAGCACAAATAGTCTGATTTATTTCTCTTGGTTTCAGTACTCGTAATGGGCTGAACATTTTCTATAGATGGTAAAAATATACAAGTAAATATATTTAATAGTTTATAAAAGGAAATTAAATTTTAAAGACTAAAAATATTGTTTTAGAGTAAAATAAATTAAAATAGGAATTATTATTATTATTATTATTTCACAGAAGACTATTCTCTTTGATAAATATTGTGTAATATTTCTTTGTAAACAATGTTTTTGATATAATTTGGATATTTGTTAATTAAATCATGTATTAAAATATGTAAACCTTTTAGTGAAGTTACTCTGGATAAAGTAACATATAATTGTTCATGACTAAAAATTTCATTCTTCCAAATACAGTCCAACTTTATTTAGAAATTGACATTAACTTTTGTTTATTGTCATTACATAACAAATTTTTAAAGAAAATTGTCGTCTTTTTTTAAACGAAAGGCCATTTAGATTCACTATTTGTAATTTTTATTCTAGGTATATAATTTTTTTTATTGATATCATTAGAATTAATAAAGCGTTCTTCAATAATTCTATTTGTTAATTATGTAATAATTAATCTAATACCATCGCACAAACCTATTGATTGATTAAGATTTCACATTAATATAACAGGAATTCCAACTTTGAGTTTTAATCCGTGTGGAGGTAGACCATTAAAGTTAAGAGTATATAAAAATTCATGAGGATATAAAAGATTTAATTCATCAAGATTTCCAGATGATGAAAGAATAGTGTCACAACTATAATAAATTTTTGTTTTTGTAGATATTAAAGATAATAGATATTTATTTATTTCATCAGTTGTTTTATTTCTAGGTGTATCAATAGAATTTATATTGTATTGTATTAAATATTTTTCAGGTATTTCAATCTAAGTAGCATTTTCGTTTTCTGGATATTTTATTTCATTCGATATTCCATTACCAACATTTAAAATCCATTCCGAGAATTTAGTAATTTCTATTTGTTTTTCAATACAGTAATTATATTTTTTTAGTCGCATGCTTTATGTTAAAGTAAGTATACAAAAATATAGCCAAAGATAAGAATTATTTACAGTCACATCAATAATATTTTATTTTGTATCATTTGGGACTACATATAATATTTATTTGAAGTCACCACCTAATATAATTGTCATTACTTCAAAAAGACGATTAAAATTATTTTTTAAGTATTGCATTGTTTTATCTAAAGG
>JAFMPE010144976.1:10913-24211 GCA_024759925.1 Ficus religiosa
ATAAAAGCTTTACAACTGGTTCACACTTCACACTTCTTATACCAAAGTCAATACTCAGTATGTCACCCTCATTCAATGTCCACTTTTTCCCCTAATCTCTTTTAGGGATTTGGTAGTAAACCTAGAGGTTAAAAAGACTTTAATTAGATATTTCATTCTTTAGTTGGTCTTAGGTTTACGCACGCGAATATGCTAGTGTTGAGGCTTTTCCCTAATGTAGAAGCTAAGAAGTCATTATAACATTCTTTCTTTCTTTCTTTCTTTCTTTTTTTAATGAAAAAGATGATCGACGGTGTCATCACTTCCAATCTAGTACTGTGAGAAGAGTCTACCGAAATCGCAAGTGAAATAGAAAAAATACTGACTCTCTAAGCATTCAAAAATTATTAATTGTAGGTTTAAAGAGTTCACTAGCACAATTTACATCAAAAAGATCATAAATGAAGACTCTTTATAAGACGTTCTTATTAATCTGCCACCACCACTACCACCGGTGGTAACTGGTAAGTAACCATTATAACACTATTGCAACATACTTCCTCTTTACGTACTATTTATCTCCACACACACACACACCCAAAAAAAATAAATAAATAACTAAAAATCATCACTCAAATACCCGAACAAATAGGGCTCTTCAAAGTGATAGCTAGCTGGCAAATTTTTATTGGAAAAAATAATAATTAGCTCCTTTCTACATAAATTGTCACAGAATTAGAAACTAATAACACTAATTCCCTAAAAGAAAACTAATATTGATTAATATTCAAGATAAAGCAAGTTCATATTGCGAACTCACTAATTGCTCTAAAAATCCACTTAAATGCTCGTGTTTCCTTGCAAGTTACAACTTTCCTCCCAATTAATTCATTTAAGGCAACTGACTTACTGATTAAACGCCTTCAATTAATACTTTTTATTAATTGCCTGTATCAATAAATAACATTCTTAATTTCATTCAACCGTTTCCAACTTTTTTATACTATTTTATTTTGAAATAAAATCAAGCTAAGGGGCACCGGTGAGGGATAGTTACGTGAATAAAAGAGTAAAGTTTTTTTTTTTTTATATAAATAAAATGGACTCCACTTCTTATCAAATGACAGGCCATATAAGGGGCTACCTCAGATGGTATTAAGACACCAGAGGTGTTCCCTAACTTTACTCTTTTATTTTCCTCCTCATGGACATTTCGAGTTAATGTCAGCATTCAATATGGACTAAAGCAGATAATCAAGGATAATTTTGGCCACAACAAAAAAAATAATTATTATTATAATTATTATAAAAACAACTTGCACATTTCTTTAAAGCCTGAAAAACCAATAATATTGATCAAAACCATAATTAGGTATGTTTAGTACTAAATAAAATTTCCCTGAATTAGCAAGCACCAATCCTATAAGAGATCCTATCAGCACCAATCATGTGACAAACTTTATTGGTAGCAACTTGCATATAAATTTCACATGCATTTTGACTTTCTAATCTGAAAACAAACATTATGAAGTAAGCATGACACCAAGTATGTGACAGGCAAGTTGGCCGCTTCTTGGAAACACAGTCCTTATAATAAATAAATAAATATATATATATATATATATTTTAATAGACACACAGGTATACATGTTTCGGGAGGAAAAAGAAAAGAAACACAATAAGCAAACATGACCAGATGTAAACAAAGCAAGGTAGAGAAGCTATACAATAAATTGAGGGCCAGATGAAAATGCCCACAAAAAAACTGATTTTGATTTGTCCTTTGAGCAGCACATGGGCTGCTGCAAGTTGACATCACAAAACTTAGGTAAATGAGATTCCCACATCACTCTTCTCAAGACATCAAATTCAGATATGGCTCCAAGCCCTACTTCCATGCCATGTCCATAATCCCCCCCACAAACCCCACAAGCTAGCAATACAATTAAACATATATCTATATATACATATAGATAAAGTCTCCTGTCCGACGGCCGATCGGACACATGTTACATAACATTATATGTAGATCAATAGTAACTACACGAGTCTGAAAAAATAATGTCACATTTACCAGACGTGTACAGCTGCCGAACAAGAGACTCATCGTGTATATATATGTATGACTCTCTTACTAAACTAAAAACACAAGCCCTTGGGCAAGTAAGAAATTCAATCTTTAGCAACCTACAAACGTGGTCAATGAAACAAAGCTTTTTATTCAAACAAGATGAATATGAATACTGAAGCATGCAATAATAACATTATTTCCTCAAGTACTAGCCAATAACAAATTGCAGCAAGTGAGAAGCTAAGGCTTGATTGCCCCTACCTAACTTCCACCCGCCTTAATATTTGAGTTGGCTACAACTAGATGCATTAATTTCATTTCATCACTCTTATCTAAAACAAATGACATCTATCTATTTTAGGCCTTTTTCTTCCCTAACAATTGGCTTTGCCACCTATTTAAGGTAATTTGAAAAGCTAGGAAGACATCTCTCACTCTCTCTCTCTCTCTCTCTCTCTCTCTACATACATATATATATACATATATATATATATACATGTAATATAGATATACGCCATGGAGGAGGGTTCCCAATTTCATCAAAGCAAGGGACCACCCGAATCAATGCATCATCTGTAAGAAAGTGGCAGGACACAGCATAGAAGGAAAAAAAAAAAAAATGTATTACCTCTACTTGTGGGTGACCGGATTTACAGACTCCATGAAATATTATCAATAGCTAGACAAAAGACTCTTTTTCCTTTTTTTTTTTTTTTTTTTTTTCTCTCTATCTTTTTTTCCTTTTTTTCAGATTTATTAAAGTTCACTTTTGGGAGGAAATGAGGACTATATAAGTTTCATGCTTCAAAGTGCAGGAAAGGAAAGCACTAAAAAGTATAATGCTAAACATGAAATGCGAATGTAATAAAATAGTGGAAGCAAGATTAAATATTTAATGGAGACTAATCAGTCACTGACCGTGGTCCACAACATTATAATCATCCGGCCCATTGCAAAATAGATATCACCCACTAGGAGAATAAAAATGAAATAATAAACTCAACATGCAAGAAAACAAGACAAATAATAAACTTCAAATCTAAATCCTTGTCATGAGTGTCACACCATCTCTACTGAGAACTTTCATTAGTATATTCTTTAAAAAAAAAAAAGTTAATTAATGATCATAATCTCCACTAACAAGAGAGATGTTCCCTTAAAAATACCAGAAAATTATGCTAATCCTAAGCTATCTCCAGGAATTACTTCTCTTTTTTCTTCTTTTCTTTTCTTTTTTTTTTTTTTTTCCTGCCAAAAAAACAAATCGTTTGGATGAATCCCACTAGAGATTGGGGAGGAAAAAAAAAACTATCCTGGAGATAGCACACTAACTCTCTCCCCGTCCTAATAAAAATACAATTTTTATAATATTTATATAAGCTATAAACAGAGAAACAAATCAAGAACAGATATTCTTCCCCATTCACACTCTCCAAACACCAAATTGAACAATAAAAATTATAAATTATGGAGATAAAGATATATATATATATATAGAGAGAGAGAGAGAGAAGGAGTTTTAGAGATGGCATCCAAAGCAATTACAGGTGTTAGGAGTGAAAGAACAGAAGCCAAAAGGCCTGTTGGGGATGTTGCAATTGATGGCATAGCAACAAGGAGATGGCAAGCAAACACCTTTAGCTCCTCCACAGCAAGTACAAAGTGCACATATCTGGAAGCTTCCCAACTTTCTTCTGCTCTCATTCATCATCACCATCTCCATTTTCCCTTCTTCCACCAGAGGCACTAATGGAGGTTCCTCCACCGGCCCATTTACCTCCAAGAACCAAAACACATAAAAAAACAAACATTCAATCCAAAGAATACCCAGAAAAAAAGATGAAAACTAAAAGGGATCTGTTAAAATAATAATAAAGGTGGGTTTTTTTTTTTCTTGGTTCTTGTTTTGTTTTTCAGAGAGAGAGAGACTCACATGGACCAAACTTGCTTCAGAGGAGGTAGAAATCACAGTAGCCAGGAAGAGCAGCAAAATGAGAGAAAAGATGACCCCATATGCAGGCATCATGGTTCTTGTGAGATTGTTTAGTACTTGCTGCTGCTTAGTGTTTGAGTTGCCAAGAAAAAAGAAAAAGAAAAAAAAAAGTTGGTGGGAATTTGGGAAAGAGAGGCTGGGACGGGAAAGCGAGGATCTTGTTCTTTTCTAGAGGTTTTATTTATTTATTTATTTTTTTTTTTTTGAAATTGGATTAGGGAATTCAAATTTTATCTCTTTTAATAAAATTAGACGTGATATTATCACTAGATTATATCTTAAACCACTTTATTTATTTATTTGTCCTCTCATAAGAAAAACTTAAAATAAAAAATAATGGGATCTCTTCTCTTTAATGGGTTTTAAGCATTTTACTGAACTTTCTATATGAAGTAGTGGGTTTTGGTTTGGAGAATTTTGGGCGTGAAGAGAAAGTTAGGAAGAGGCTGAGGAGTGAAGAGTGATGAAGAGTGGAGAGGGTTTTGTNAAGAGAGGCTGGGACGGGAAAGCGAGGATCTTGTTCTTTTCTAGAGGTTTTATTTATTTATTTATTTTTTTTTTTTTTGAAATTGGATTAGGGAATTCAAATTTTATCTCTTTTAATAAAATTAGATGTGATATTATCACTAGATTATATCTTAAACCACTTTATTTATTTATTTGTCCTCTATAAGAAAAACTTAAAATAAAAAATAATGGGATCTCTTCTCTTTAATGGGTTTTAAGCATTTTACTTAACTTTCTATATGAAGTAGTGGGTTTTGGTTTGGGAGAATTTTGGGCGTGAAGAGAAAGTTAGGAAGAGGCTGAGGAGTGAAGAGTGATGAAGAGTGGAGAGGGTTTTGTTTTATTCATTAGCAAAAACAGGGTTTTTCTTTTCTTTTTCTTTTTCTTTTTCTTTTCTTTTTAACTTTGCACTTGTATCACTGAGGAGCTAAATATTAAGGTGGAATAAATGGCCCCCCCAAAAAACACACTCTCTCCTTTGTGTGATTGTCATAATGTGAAAACACTGTAGAGTACACAACACCCACCCAGCTTGCAAATTGAACATGCGGACGCCACGTGGCACAGACCGGACAAGTTGTTTTCCTTTTATTTTATTTTATTGTGCGGCAGGGCAGTATAATATATCAATTTTTATCAATTTTTCTTTTTCGTCTTTTTGGTTTTTTCATGAAGTTTTACCATTACATTCGGACAAATATGTCCATGGCAAGATTATAGTCATCTCCTCTTTGGTTAAGTGTCGGTGTTAATTTGAGTGAGTTAAAGTGTAATTGTCATCAAACTGATGAAAAAAAGAAAAAAGAAAAAAAGAAAAAAGTGGGCTTGTCGTCTGTCTTAGGAAAAAAATAAAAGGATGAGCCGAATGATGTGAGTCCAAATTCTGAGGACCACTTTTTCTCACTACTTCTTTGGACTCTACTTTGAATCACGGTTTTGATCTGTTACCCTTTTTGACGATTCAACGCAAAACTAGAAGTAAGAAAGAGAGATCGGCGGACACAACCAAAACAAAAAAAAGAAAAACAAAAAAAAAAAAATTGGGCAAAGAATAACAGAGGGTCCTATTTAGATCAATCGAATAGTCAGACAAGTAGGCTTCAAGACTAATGCCACGGTGGCCATAAAGCAATTGACTTTCATCCTTCTCCTTTTATATTTATAAACAAGACCTCATACTAATAGTTTATGTTTTTAACTGTTCGATATAGTTAAAATCACATTAAAATAAAATCAAAAAATCATATTAAAATTAAATTGAAAAAAGTACTATATTTTTTCAGGTTATACCATGAAAATCTTCTTTTTCTCGAGCCCAAGATATGTTTATCCCTAAATTTAGGTCCCTCAAAGAAATAAAGTCCTCCAAAAACATATGAGATTTTCTGTCTTCATATCGCGTTCTCTCTGAAGTTTAAGTGGGAGATTGTCTTTCACTTTGAAGAAAAGGCTGGAACAAACCTCAATTTAGTACATATTAAAGCACCAACCTATGTGTTTAACGTAAATTACCTTTGTAGAAGACAGTCCTAAAGGCCATTAGTAGCAAGCCAAGGCAATGAGAGTTTGTGTTGCCAGTTAGCTAGTATGGGATTTTCTAACCTTGCAGTTCACACAACGCTTTTCTTGTCGTTTTCGTCCTGTTTTGTTTTCTCCCACACCAACCACCCCCCCCCCCCCCCCCCCCCCCCCCTTTTTTTTTGGTGGGTTCGCGGTGAAACAGAAGGGCATAGTCATTGTTGTCTGGAGTGTGGAACCCCAAAAAAATAAAAAATTAAAATTAAAATTAAAAAAAAATTTAAAAAAAAAAAAAAACCCCTTCTTTAAAATCCAACAAAGAAAACGAGAGACTTCAGCAAACATGATTATTTAAGGAAAAATCTCTGCCACATTGAATTAGAGCACATAGAACTTAAAATAAATGCATGCACTCAACATTTGAATATAAAACACACACGCATATATTTATATATATATATATATATATGTATGTATGTATTTCAGGCATGTTAGTTTTTCAGTAAGTATTACATGGGAATAAAAAGAGTACTCATATAGACCATTTCTAACTGTCATACAAGTTGTAACATGTTTATTTTCCAAGCAGTCTCACAAATAAGTATGGTTCTTAACTCCTTCAGCATTAGTATTTTTTATCTAAGAACAATGGTTTCGCAAAAGAAATTTAAGAACACGCTATTAGGTATACTAGCAAAGAGCAAACCTGGTCACCGAATAATCCCACAAGCGAAAAACTCTCATTATTTCTATATTCAGAACACAATATGAATGAAAGGCCTTCCTTTGAGTTCTTCTAATTTCAAGGAACTATAACAAAATTCACAACTAGAAGAGTGATCAAACGCTAGTTTCTAAAGATCCAAATCCTGAGAACTAAAATCTTCGGTTTCTCAAAACAATAAGCACTGAACTACAATCTCGCCTCATGCAGTAAAAGCTAACATCCAGATAGTTGAATTTTGAAACATTTGATTTGCAGGAAACATCACCTCCTACAGTTTTGAAGATACGATTTCTTAATATCAGTCGGTGAGATGAGATAACATGCGGAACATAACTTCCCTTTATCTGCTGCCTCAAAGTGTGTACTGTTGAAGCTGAAAGACGACCGAGATTGATTTCTGCAAGAAAATAACTACCCAACAAAAATTAGTTACGAGGAAAATAATAATAAAAAATACTAATAACACTTGGTAAAAGCAGGAACTACTTGCATCGTTTTACAGATCTCTATGGCATTCTAGCCAATTACACTCAAATTTCCAACAGACACTAGACTTTTAGCATGGAAATATACAATTTATTAACCGAAAGTTTTCGGTGAAAAACTAGTGCGGTTTAACCATCATGAGAAAGCATGAACATTGACAGGAATTTTCAAACCTGAGATTCACTGTGAAGCAAGACTAACCAACAAAAATTGAAAAAACAAATGTTTTATATTTAATTAAGGAAAATAATAACAAAAATCAGAGAATGGACTTTTGGAACAGATGAAAATGTTCACATTGGATTTTACCAATGTGACAATATTTGCATACTTTTATACAATGCATGGATAAGAAAATTTCAGTAAAGTCAAGCCTATCAACCGAAACACATTTTCAGACGAACAGGGTCGACTTGATATGAACTCTGTACATCTCCAATAATTGGAAATGAATTTACACAACTTTTGTTTAGCTCCCAAAAGATTTGCAAAAGTGAAAGGATCCTTTCGTGAAAGCAGGTTTCAGCCGCCCTCTGTATCTGAATTATTATCATCACCAGAAGGTATCTGTCTGGTCTCTGATAGTGAAAGTCTCAGGGGATTTGTTGATCCTGCTTCAACTAGTCCTTCAGAAGATAAATTTAACGCGGCTGTTCCAGACGACGACCCCAACAAGCGCCGCACTGGAGTATCGGTTGAAGATGTTGCAGAGAGATTATAGGTGAAAATTCCCATAGGATGGTCAAACTTGCAACTTGGACCAAACTTGCAGATTCCATAACGAGAATAGAAGATGCACAAAGGTTCTCCCTGTAGAAAATTAAACGTCAAGTTCATTGTGAACCAAATTATCCAAAGATTCACTGCTTGAAACTACATGCAGATGAACAAAACAAGAAATTAGAGTCCATAAAACCACACTCGGTATGTGCTAATGGCTAGGGATCTGTCTATGCAAAAATGTCCATCTGATGATTTTGACAAAGGAAGTTAAAAAAGAAAGGATAGGATGCTCAAATCTTCACTAGGAAGAGGATGACGGTAGATATTAAATGTCCTCATCAAATCCATTTTGGAGAAGGCTCCTATATAAATCAAGCGTGGTATGTGTTTTCTAGCTCTATTGATCTCACAGATGATGCAAAGATCCTTAAAATGAAAAAGAAAAAGAAGAAAACACAAACACTAACCGGGCGTAAAGGAAGGCCCATTGGACTCAGGAGACAGTCTGGTGCAGGAATTAGTCTCTCTCTAGGATGATGAAATTTACAGACTGCACCAAACTTACAATCTCCGGTCTTCATGTAAAATTGGCACTCAGGCTGGCCAGGTCTCTCAGGAAATACATTTTCCCTCTGTAAGGCATAAAACCCAACAGGTACAGAGCCGGAACGATATGGAGAAAGTGCCCCTTGAGAGCCTGTATTTGCCGGATCACTTTGACGTGAAGTTCCATAAATCTGACTGGTGCCTGATGGCTGCTGGCTATCTGGAGACGAAACCGATCCCACCTGACCCTGGAAAAATGACAACATAATAAGCATGTTTTCACTTTCCAGTGTTCATAAAACTATGAAATATGCTTAACGGAACTTAAATCTGTAAGATTTCTTCTGGCATGTCAACTTAGAAACTTGTGAAGATCACATGGTTGACAAGAAACTTGGGCAAAATGCAAATCACAGTTGTAAGCTCAGGCATGACCATTAAAGATCTCCTTTCATTAACTTCAAAAGTAGCCTTCCTGATACGAACTAAGTGTAAATGATCTTAGAAATAAAACCAACAATGATTAATTTAAGTTCTCAATAAATGGCACCAAGTGTGAACTGTGCATCAGAGCATTTTAAAGGGGGAAAAAAAGTTTGGACTAAAACTTACACTATAGGCATTCCAGCCTGGAACTGATACCACTCCCTGAGGAAGAATAAGAGGTGCATAGCTTGATGAACCTTGCCATCGTGGACTAGGAATAAAAGACGCCCTAGACCAGTTTGTAATCCCTCCAACATATGATTGTTGACCGGGAGTGGTTGGAGATTGAACAGTAGGATAAACAGGGGAGCCACGCATTGAAAACATCATATTAGTTGGCTGTGGATGGTGGAATTTACAAGTGCTCCCAAACTTGCATTGCCCAGTTCTTAAATAATACGCACATTCATTCTCATTCTACAAGAGATGAAGAAAGAAAAAAAGAACAAAATAATAATATATTTCAATGAACCTAGGAAGCAGAAAACTAAAAAATAAAAAATAAAAAATAAAAAAAGAGGGTAATATTCATGCTATACATGACCGATCCTTGCATTCTAAAACACACCTGCGGATGGTTTTCTTTTCTTTTCTTTTCTCTTCCCTTTTTTTTTTTTTTTTTTTTTTTTTTCCAAATAACTTTCCAAGAAGGTACTCCCTTTTACAGCTCACAATTACCTCCGTATTTAATCTTTCTTAACAGGGAGAGTTTGAGATCATTAAAGAAGAATTGAGCAGGATATGTCATGAAATAAGAAATGCGAACCGGACGAAGTGGATATCCTAAAATATTTAATGAAACTCTTCCAGCAATCCCTGCTTTGTCTCTTGGATGATGAAATTTGCATGTTGCTCCAAACTTGCAAGTACCCGTCTTCAGGTAGTACTGGAGAGAAGTTCAAAAGGATAATTAGTGTGTCCAAGCAAAAACCCACTACTAAACAAAAATCATAAAGCTGCATTTAACTAAAGAAAGCCAAAGTTCAGCTTCCACCTTGACTTCTATTATGGTGAGAAAATGTAAGCATGGACTTTAAATGACCAACCGGTTTAGATTCAGAATACAGTTGGGTTTCTAAACAAATTCTATGCTGACACAAACCAAATTTCTCAATCACACATGTATAATTTGTTTGTCGGTTGTCTTATTATGACGTTCTCATTCTCTGACTTGCTAAGGGTGATGGGAGTTGATTGTCCAATGATTAGGAGACCATGCTTTTGAATAATTTCCTTGTACCCTGTTGTACACTTTTTAACTCTCTATGAATAAAGTTTTTTGAGTTTCTTTTGTCTACATTTAAATTAAAAAAGAAGAAGAAGAAGAAGAAGTTGTTGTCTTTATTATGATCAAAAGAATTTTTTTTTTTTTTTTTTTAATGAAGATGTAACCAAGAAACCAAGTAATAAATATGAGTAACCATCTCTTTTCATACCCCCCAACGCCACCTAATCATCTTCATGTCTAATTAATCAGCCAGATCTTAAATAGCTAACAGACTTGTATTAAATATCGCAAATAATTCCAAGGCGAACATGATAAGAAAATCTCAAGCGGGCAAATGTAAAACACATGCCTGACATTCTGGTTGTCCTATTCTTTCTGGGAACTCGCCTTTCATCCTTGCAGTAGCAATAGCCTGCCAACACGCAGAATAATCTGGTTGGTTGTTTCTGATGAAATGAATATATTTACATAAATAAACACCACTTACTTGTGCACGTCTTTATGGACACAAATTTATAAATAGATCTACATACAAACAAACGTACCTATGTATATTTCATCAATGTCAAGAGAAATTTATTTAAAAAATTGCTAACAAATTTAGAGAAGAAAATCACAACCAAGAACAACATATTGCAACCTTTAATGCATCGGGTAATATCACTCCAATAAGTTCTAAGAAAGTACAATTCGAGAATGCAACAATGTCATCTAATTCAATCATATTTAAATCTTTGATTTATTTGAACTTGTGGGAAACATGCTAGAGCTATACCAACTTCCTGTTTGGTGGATGATTGAAGCGACATGTTGCCCCAAATCTACAAAGGCCCGTTCTAATGTAATAAGAACAATCCGGTTCTCCAGGACGTTCAGGATAGGTCCCAGGTTCCATTGTTTCGCTTGATCTCAAATTTATTTGCCACATTGCATCTGAAAATAAACATTAGTTAGCAAATTTCAGTGTATATACACAAGGAGGCCGATCATAAATCAAACTAAGAAGCCTACTTCAGACGGATTCCGATCCTCCACATTTTGCTTTCCACTTATATTTTTTTCCTCTTTACCTAATTGTGTACCTCTAAAAATTAGCTGTCACTTGGACTTAATACCATCTCACCTCTTATTGCCTCTTTAAGTTTCGGAAATACATTTATAAATTTCTAAACATGAGCATGTGCAGGAAGTAGTCTGTTGATCATATGAAAACATTAACTCCACCGAGCAATAATGAGAAAGCCAAAAAAAAAAAAAGCCATCTCACTTTCCAAAAAAAAAAAAAAAAAAGAAAGAAAGCCAAAGCATAAATTCAAAGTTATGGTTCGGTATTAAACCGACCCAAAAGAGACATAAAATCGATGAAAACATGATTTGCATTGATTGCACAACTATGCCATTAAAGCATATGTTTCTTCCGTTGTTTTGAGAAAAAGAAAACGCTTAGTTCTTTGGATTCTCAACCTCCATTACATCATAAATTATCCAAAACTTCTGTGAATCAACCAACGATCTTTCAAACAAACAGTAACATATAGGATTTTTTAACCGATTCGACATTGTTTTTTGCACAAGGAATTAGTAATACCAGTTTATACAGAAAGAGAGCCCAAAAAACAAAACAAAACAAAAATATGAAGTGTCGGTAAGAAAACAAAGAACACATAATGATTAACAGACAGAGCTTTGGTTGTTGACATACGATTAAAGCACCAAAATGCTCAACCATGGAAGACGAATTGACTAAAAGAAATGAGCATTCGAGCAGTGATCGAACGGAAATCGGAGAGAGGAGAGGGCAAAATGGACCATTCACGTCGGAAACCAAACCGTCATTGGTTTTGAAAAAACAACGGGAACAATGACACCAAGAAAAACAGAAACAGAGAAAACAAAAGGAAAATATTTATATTTATATATCTATATATACACATATAGAGACAACAGACCTTGGCTAAACGACGGTGACAGCTCCCTCGGCTCGGTCACGGCCGCGAGGGACATCGGAATTCCAGCATCGAATTCCATACATCCATCGTCGCCGGCACCGTCACTCTAGAGAAACCGCCGCGATTCTCATTCTCCCCCGCCGACCGCCCGCCCAAATCGCCGCCGCGCTCTTCCTCTCCTCCACCTTCGGAAAATCAAACGATCAAAGCCAAGAGGAAACGGAAAATTCGTAGAGAGAGAAAGAGTTGAAAGAGAGAGAGAGAGTTTTTTAGAGAGAGAGATAGAGTGCGTCCGTCTGTGTCTGTGTGTGTGTGTGTGTGTTTTTTTTTTTTAGAGAGAGAAAATGCGAGTTTTTGGAGAGAGAAAGAGGAGAGAGAGAGCGGTGTGTTCTCCCCTCCACAAACGAGGAAGAGGGAATAAAAACCAACCAAACGATCTTTCCCCCAAACCCAAAAACCAAAGCAGACACAACAGAACGAAGACTCTCTCGTCTCTCTCTCTCTCTCTCTCTCTCTCTCTCTTTTTTCATTTTTTCATTTTTTTTTTTTCTTTCTTTCGCTTTGCTTTTTCACCCGTGTTTTGGAACTACATTACGACACCGTTTCTCTTCTCTCCCACTCTCTCGACTGTGACTTCCTCCGCTACTCGCTCCCTCATACGCGCACGTTCTGCTCTTAAGCTTTGCTTATTTGTCCTTTAGCTTTCACGTTTGACGTCAGTTGCAACTGGGATTTTATATCCGACACGTGTTGCGTCAAGATAGCGAGTAGTCGTTGGTTTTAGCTGTGGGAGTGTGATTAGTTTTGAAACCGGTTACAAGAAGCTCGGACCGCTTCGTATAACTGCTTTTACTATTTCCAGTTTTTTTTTTTTTTAAATATTTTCCACTAACTAACATTTCTTTTTCTTTTTTTTTTTTTTTCTTTACTGCGCGTGGCAAGTCCGTATGTGTGATACCGACTCATGCTAAAATGTTTTTTCTTTTTCCTCAATTAAAAATAAAAATTTTTTCATTGTTTAATTAAATGTTTTTAAAATTTAATAAAAATCTGATTTAATATCGACAAAAACGATAAATTTTCGT
>JAFMPE010144998.1:0-14060 GCA_024759925.1 Ficus religiosa
ACAACATTTTAAAAAATGTCATTAAAATTTTCAGACTTTCCACGGCACCCCCATTCAACGACCTTTGTAAAAATGTCGTCGAATCACATCGACGACATTTTTTAAATGTCATTGAAGACCTTTTTTGTTGTAGTGGTTGGGTAGTGTTAGGAGATTTTGGTAAGATATAAAGAAGGCCACGGTGCATTTTAAACATGGTAAGGGTGTGTGAGAAATTTTGGGTAGATTGGGTAGTTTGGTTGGAGATATTGGTATTTCAAAAGTTGTTTATTTTGCTTGGTTGTATTTGAACGGGAGTGAAAGTGATGCCTCCAAAAAAACATGCCAAGGGATCCACATCGATATCAGTCGGCTACGACACCATTAAATTTGTATCCAAGGCAGCGGCTGATAAGCATACGAAGTTTTTAGACACTAAAGTTTCCATTCCAGAGAGAGGCTTCGACACTAGCAATAGGCGAATAATGGACATCGTTGCAGAGTGAGGATAGGAAAACTTTGCGAAGCAACCAGGATCAAGTGTCCCAGCAATAGTGTATGAATTTTATGCGAATGCTTATTTTCCACGGGATGGAGCAGTTTATGTCAGAGGGAAATGGGTGCCGATAAGTTAGACTATTATCAATCAGTATTATGGGCTCCAAGATATTGAAGAAGATGGTTATCAACAGTACTTGGAGAATGTGGACATTGAAGAGGTCAAGTCAGCAATTTGTGCATTTAATACGGCATGGAAAACTAGAAGAGATGGTGTTCCAATCAAACTTTCGTCTCGTGGCTTGGATAAATATGGAAAAGCTTGGCATCAGTTTGTTTGTGCCAAATTAATGCCAGTGTGGCATGTTAGTCACATCACCAAAGACAGGGTCATCTTACTGTTTGCAATCTTTACCAACAAGTATATTGACATGGGTCGAGTGCTTTACCATCAAATTATGTAGAGTGTGCGCAACCCTACACTTGGCTTGTATTTTCCATTGCTAATCACCGACCTATGCAAGCAAGTGGAGGTTACATGGGAGGGGCACGAGATTTGGGACGGCCTGCGTCATCCCATTGATGATGGAGTTATAGCAAGCTATAAAGAAGAGGATGACGAAGTTGAAGACGAACCTCCTCGAGCACACCGTCCAGTCAGCACCATGTCTGTACCGCAACGTTGGGAGTATATGGACGATCGGCTTGACCATATTGAGGAAAATCAGTGCAATCTAGCAGATATGTTGCGACAAATGGCTGTGCATTTGAATATCAATACCGACAACTTTCGCCCTGTTTCCGCATTCCACATCAATGAGGAGAATGACGAGGAAGAAGAAGATTGAGCACTCACGACCTTCGATTGAGGGAGTATTTCTTTCTTTTTTCTTTTCTTTCTTGTTTCTCTTCATTTTTCTTCACATTGTGGACAATGTTTCGTTTAAGTTTGGGGGTAGCTGTTCTATTTTGGTACTTTGGTATTTTATTTTATTTTAGGTTGTGAAAAAAAAATGTCACTTTGAGCATTAATTTTAGTTTGAATCGTAAAAGGCCGATGATATAAAACTGATTGAAATAGGACATGGTTCTGAGAAGATGAAAACTTTGCTTTTGTGTGTGTGCTTGATTCTTGTGTGGTTTTGCTATGCCCTTAATTCTTTGACACTTTTGAGCACTCGAGCTATAATCACTTAGCTTATTTTTTATTTAGATGAAGTTTATGTTGGTTGAGTAATTTCTTAATCTCAAAACGAACTCTAGAACCTATTTGATATTTACTTGAGGCGAAATCCCATACTACACTTTGCCAAGGACATGATTTAGGCCATCTTTGGATCGTTTGAGCCTTTTAAGCTGACCCTTTATATCCCTAGTCACCCATTTGAGCTTAATTTTTACCTTTTCTTTGTTACCCACATCTTGAAGCCTAGCTTTTTAATAATTTTTAACCCTTTTAACCTTTAATCTTAAGCATGTTGACCATTCGAAGAATTATCTTGAGCTTTGTTAAAGTTTAGGAGGATGGGTGGAGTTGAGAAAAGCTTGCAGTTGTTTGTTAGTTTATTCATACACACACACACACACACACACACACACACACACACACACACATACATACATTAAAAAAACCATTAAAAAAAAAAGGAGATGACAAAGTAAGTTGAAATCAAGTTTGGGGGTGTTATTGGGAGTGTTAAGAAAGCTCTACACAAGATCCTAGAATGGTTACATGTTTAGGGTGATTTGAGCCTCATTATTATCCATGTCATACCGTTACCTAGCCTAACATTATAAGCCTAAAAAGTCCTAATGATCCTTGATAATGCGTTTGTAGACATTAGTGGAGAGTGAGTTGAAAAATAGGCTTATGGAGTTTGATTTTTCTTTATCCTGAGATCTTCTCCAAAGTTATTGGCTGACATAAACCAATCCGAAGGCAGATGAGTAAGTGTTAAAAGCTTTGCACACACACACTCAAGGAATTCGGGTTTGGTAAGATCATAATTTGAAACTAAAATTTGATACTCAATTCTTTGTTTGTGTCTTTCCTTGTGTTTCTTTCTTTTCTTTTGCTCGAGGACTAGCAAAATCTCAAGTTTGGGGGTATTTGATAAGTTAATTTTAGACTAATTAATTGGGTATTTTTAACTTATTATTTTGTTGGTTTTCGATTTGTTTCTAGGTTCTTTCACTTTGTTTTATTCTCTTTTGTAGGATTTAGGTAAAAAGGTGGGTTCATTATTTTTCGGCACGTTTGGAGCTAAAACGGAGCATTTGGCATGCTTTGGCATGAAGATTTTGTTTTAAAGAGTTTTGGGCACCTACCCATCGATTTTATGGGGCCTAAGCACTTGAATTAAGTTTTTTAATATAAAAACCCGAGGGTATTGCACCTAGGCGCAATTTTCAGTGGCGCCTGGGCACTAAAAGAGATTTCCGTCTACGTAACTTGGGGCCTCAGTGCTGAAAAATTAGGGCCTTAGAGCAAATCGTGAACTCCAGTTTAGGGCCTAGGCGCAGAAAAAGAGGGCCTGGCGCCAATGCGAGATTATGTGGGATCCGATTTGATTCTCCAAATTTGAAATTCAAAAATCAAATCTTTCGGTCCACGACTATAAATAGAACCCTTTTAGGGTTCCAAAAATGAGGATTTTTCAGAGCAAAAAAAAAAAGGAGTGAAGAAAAGAAGAGCAATTGGTGAATTGGAGAAGAAGAGTAGCAATTCCAGAGACAGAGCGTGGCAATTCCGATTCATAAATCAGTTCGTTTCCTTTTCTCATCATGTTTGGAACATTATTTAGGATTTTGTTTAGTAATGTTCTAAACATGATGAGAAAAGGAAAAGAACTGATTTATGAATCGGAATTGCCGCGCTCTATCTCGGGAATTGCTACTGTTCTTTTCCAATTGACCAATTGCTCTTCTCTTCTTCACTCCTTTTTTTTTTCTCCGAAAAATCCTCCTTTTGGGAACCCTAAAAGGGTTCTATTTATAGCCATGAACCGAATGATTTAATTTTTGAATTTCAAATTTGGAGAATCAAATCGGATCCCGCATAATCTCGCATTGGCGCCTAGGCCCTCTTTTTCTGCGCCTAGGCCCTAACCTGGAATTCACGATTTGCACCTAGGCCCTAAATTTTCAGTGCCTAGGCCCCAAGTTACGTAGACAGAAATCTCTTTTAGCGCCCAGGCGCCACTGAAATTGTGCCTAGGCGCAATACCTTCGGGTTTTTATACTGAAAAACCTAATTCAAGCGCTTAGGCCCCATAAAATCGATGCGTAGGTGTCCAAAACTCTTCAAAACAAAATCTTCATGCCAAAGCATGCCAAATGCTCCATTGTAGCTCCAAACGCGCCAAAAAACAACGAACCCACCTTTTTACCTAAATCCTACAAAGGAGAATAAAACAAAGTAAAAGAACCTATAAACAAATTGAAAACATAAGTTAAAAGTACCCAATTAATTAGTCTAAAACTAACTTATCAAATACCCCCAAACTTGAGATTTTGCTAGTCCTCGAGCAAAAGAAAAGAAAGAAACACAAGGAAAGACACAAACAAAGAATTGAGCATCAAATTTTAGTTTTTCATCATAATGGTCTCAAAGATTGCATAAATTATATGATTCAAAAGCAACTCCAACCATCACAATCATGTAGAATTTCAATTCAAATTATGATCTTATCATACCCGAATTCCTTGAGTGTGTGTCTGCAAAGCTTTTAACACTTATTTATCTGCCTTCAGATTGGTTTATGTCAGCTAATAACTTTGGAGAAGATCTCAGGATAAAGAAAAATCAAACTCCATAAGCCTATTTTTCAATCACTCTCCACTAATGTCGACAAACACATTATCAAGGATCATTAGGACTTTTTAGGCTTATAATGTTAGGCTAAGGTAACGGTATGACATGGATAATAATGAGGCTCAAATCACCCTAAACATGTAACCATTCTAGGATCTTGTGTAGAGCTTTCTTAATACTCCCAATAACACCCCCAAACTTGATTTCAACTTACTTTGTCATCTCCTTTTTTTTTAATGTTTTTTTTAATGTATGTATGTATATATAAATATATATATATATTTATGAATAAACTAACAAACAACTGTAAGCTTTTCTCAACTCCACCCATCCTCCTAAACTTTAACATAGCTCAAGATAATTCTTCAAATGGTCAACATGCTTAAGATTAAAGGTTAAAAGGGTTAAAAATTATTAAAAAGCTAGGCTTCAAGATGTGGGTAACAAAGAAAAGGTAAAAATTAAGCTCAAATGGGTGACTAGGGATATATATATGTAAAAGGGTCAGCTCAAAAGGCTCAAACGATCCAAAGATGGCCTAAATCATGTCCTTGGCAAAGTGTAGTCTCGGATTTTGCCTCAAGTGAATATCAAATAGGTTCTAGAGTTCGTTTTGAGATTAAGAAATTACTCAACCAACATAAACTTCATCTAAATAACAAATAAGCTAAGTGATTATAGCTCGGGTGCTCAAAAGTGTCAAAGAATTAAGGGCATAGCAAAACCACACAAGAATCAAGCACACACACAAAAGCAATAGTTTTCATCTTCTCAGAACCATGTCCAATTTCAATCAGTTTCATATCATCGGCCTTCTACGATTCAAACTAAATTTAAGGCTCAAAGTGACATTTTTTTTTCGTAACCTAAAATAAATTAAAATACCAAAGTACCAAATTAGAACAGCTACCCCTAAACTTAAACGAAACATTGTCCACAATGTGAAGAAAAATGAAGAGAAACGAGAAAGAAGAGAAAAAAGAAAGAAATACTCCCACAATCGTAGGTCGTGAGTGCTCAATCTTCTTCTTCCTCGTCATTCTCCTCATTGATGTGGAATGCGGTAACAGGGCGAAAGTTGTCAGTATTGATATTCAAATGCACAGCCATTTGTCGCAACATATCCGCTAGATTACACTGATTTTCCTCAATATGGTCAAGCCGATCGTCCATATACTCCCAACGTTGCGGTACAGACATGGTGCTAACTGGACGGTGTGCTCGAGGAGGTTCGTCTTCAACTTCATCATCCTCTTCTTTATAGCTTGCTATAACTCCATCATCAATGGGAGGAAACGGGCCGTCCCAAATCTCGTGCCCCTCCCATGTAACCTCCGCTTGCTTGCATAGGTCGGTGATGAGCGATGGAAAATACAAGCCAAGTGTAGGGTTGCGCACACTCTGCATAATTTGATGGTAAAGCACTCGACCCACGTCAATAGACTTGTTGGTAAAGATTGCAAACAGTAAGATGGCCCTATCTTTGGTGATGTGACTAACATGCCACACTGGCATTAATTTGGCACAAACAAACTGATGCCAAGCTTTTCCATATTTATCCAAGCCATGAGACGAAAGTTTGATTGGAACACCATTTCTTCCAGTTTTCCATACCGTATTAAATGCACAAATTGCTGACTTGACCTCTTCAGTGTCCATATTCTCCAAATACTATTGATAACCATCTTCTTCAGTATCTTGGAGCCCACAATACTGATTGATAATAGTCTAACTTATCAGCACTCATTTCCCTCTGACATAAACTGTTCCATCCCGCGGAAAATAAGCATTCGCATAAAATTCATACACTACTGCTGGGACGCTTGATCCGGGTTGCTTCGTAAAGTTTTCCCATTCTCGCTCTGCAACGATGTCCATTATTCACCTATTGCTAGTATCGAAGCCTCTCTCTGGAATGGAAACTTTAGTGTCTAAAAACTTCGTATGCCGATCAGCCGCTACCTTGGATACAAACTTAATGGTGTCGTAGCCGACTGATGCCGATGTGGATCCCTTGGCACGTTTCTTTGGAGGCATCACTTTCACTCCCGTTCAAATACAACCAAGCAAAATAAACCACTTCTGAAATACCAATATCTCCAACCAAACTACCCAATCTACCCAAAATTTCTCACACACCCTTACCACATTTAAAATGCACCGTGGTCTTCTTTATATCTTACCAAAATCTCCTAACACTACCCAGCCTTGCACTCAAATTTTCACCAATGCTCATCAACCAACCACAACAAACAATAGTCTAACAGAACTTTCATCGAACACTTGGTGTGCATTCAAAGTGTTATTCCAATCAAATTGCTTTTCATTCATATACTAGCCAAAAAAAAAAAATTCCAAAAATTCGCACAAACACAAGGTTGAAGAAGATAAATCACTTACGAGAACGTTGATGTAGATACCTACAAATTTTCGAACTTGCTTGACGAAAACCCAAAATCCTTACTTTTGATGTATGGTGGAATCGTCAATGAATGGAAGTCACGAGGACCAATGAAGCGGAGAATGAAATTTGGTGTGAAATTTCGAGTGGGTGGATGATGAAGTGGAGAGAAAGAGAGAGACGGTGAAGAGGAGAGAATGAGAATATTTGGCGACAAACGAGTGAAGGAGATAATCGGTGGAAACGGTGAAGGATGAGATTTTTGGCCCAAATTTGTGAGTTAGGTGGATGGTAAGGTATAGAAAAATAGAGGATTTGTAAAGGGAACTGAGAGAAAACGAGGGAGAGGGAGAGTGAGAGTTGGCCCCAATTTGTGAGTTAGGAGAGGATTTTTTTTTTTTTTTTTTTTTTGCTGCTGCGCCTAGGCACCACTGAAATTGCACCTAGGTGCAGTACTCTCTGGTTTTTGGCCCAAGGAGTACCATAATGGAAACAGCGTCGTTTTCAAAAACTACATTAGCTACTCCACTATGTAGTGAATGGGCATGAATATCATTTCCGTCGGCAACTCTCTAAACACTTGTTCAAACCATATATTACTCTAACTAATCTCAAACCACAAACTTTTTTGACATAGACAATAAATTCTAACCAAACAATTCTTCCAATTCCTTAACATGCCACTTCCTAATGGCCCACTAGAAATAATTCACGACAAGAAACAGACATATTAGCTACAAGACTTGTAACAACGAAATTATTCTCAACTATAACGGCCTATAGGGAGGACTTTTTCCTCGGCCCTGCTAAATTGTCCGAGTCACTTGACGTATAGCTAGGAATATTTTCCTTGGAATCTTATGTAAAAAATGAGAAACAAGATAGAAAAGTTTGACACAAAAATATAAAATAACTAATTATAACAATAATCCTTTGTTATTTTCTAGTTTAAATGAGGGTATAATTGAGAAATAAATTAGCCTCTATTTGGGGTAACCATTTGTCTTAATTTAGGTCAGTTTTATTTGAATAGCTCATTCAAATATATGTCTGAACTTTTTACATCTGAAGTGGAGCATTTGGATATCCATTTTAATATTATGCATATAAATTCTAATGTTTCTCTTTAAATGTGTGTTTTGAAGACAATTGAAATGTTTTTGTACAAATGTTTTCATCCGAATGATGGAGGCTTGGAGTTTAGACTTTTTTTTTTTTTTTTTTTAATACTTCTCTTCTATCAAATAATACGAAGGATAGCCCTCTTATTTCCTCTCTTTGTTTTTCTAGATTGCTGTCTAAATTTTTAGTTTATGGAACTTTGGTCATTGATTTTTTTTTGATAGCTGGAGCGACTCTAAACTATTAAAAGTTTTGTTACAGAAGTCACTTCTATTAATATTTAGACTGATCTGTTAGTTTGCATCACTTTTTAATCAAATTAATAATGGACTCCGTTCAAAAATTAACAAAAAGGACTATAACAATAATATTTTAATAATCTAGGGGTATTCTAGCTACAAAAAAAAAGTAAGGGATCAAAGTTGTGTAAAATTATAAGTCAAGGGACTAAATGAGTAATTTAACTTTTTTTTTTTTTTTTTTTTTTTTCGGTGACAAAACCTTTGGAAGGAGGACGAGGAGGGAGGAGGAGGAGGAGGAGAAGAAGAAGACCAAACCAAAGAATTTTACAGTGTATTTTTCTGTACGGTTTTCGCCACAGGAAATCTTCATTCTACTACTTTTTTCTCTTTAAATTCCTCATGTAAAATCGGCCTCACAAGCCACAGGCAATCTTCCAGTAGTTGCGATTCCATCGCGAGAAAAAAAAATTAACCCACCAGGAACAATTTGTAAGTCTATATCAATTCCATTTCTGTAGTTTTATTTGTAATCATTTTTTGCAAAAAATAATAATAATAATAATAATTTTCGCTGGATTAATTTTTGTTATGCTCTCAAATTTGTTTGTTTTTCTTGTATTGCCTTTCATCTGTTTGTTAATTTGTCTCCTCAAACAAATTGTAGTATTTGGTTTTGGTTTTTGTTCTTCTTCTTCTTTTTTGTTTTGGGTTGTAATATTTTCGAATTTTGATTCAAAATTAGCAAACTCTAAGGTAATAACCAGTAAATTATTGCCGTAGCTCAAGTGGGTTCAATGGGAAATTGAGATTTTTGTTCATGAAAATCAGATAATTTTTCTTTTCAAATTTGAAGGATATTCAACTAAAGTATAAGATTTGAACTGAATTTTTCTACTGGTGACAGTATTGAAAATAGTTATCAAATTAATTTATTCATTTTAGTTAAATACTCAGGACAATTAGTTTTCTTGTATAGGTATATGATCTTTAAGAATTCTTGCCTCTAGTAAGATTATTTTCCTTGTGATAAATCAGAAATCGAGTGTTTTAGGCTTCCTGTGCTAATGCTAGTCATGGCCCGAGTGTGTTATCAGATAGATGGAGGCAAGAGGAAGAGTTCCAACAACTTTGGACGGACGTCTTATCCAAGCTTCAGGGACGGTGCGGCAGGGTACGGTTCCTGGATTGAGCCCTGTTCTTGTAGGCCATCGCCAAGTGGAAATGATACACCATCCTGAGTTACTAGAAGCTAAGATTGCGGCTCAGGCAGCAGAGATAAAACAACTCGTAGGGGATAATCAAAGATTGGCATCTACGCAATTGGTTTTGCGGGAAGAGCTTGTAGTTGCTCAGCAGGAAGTACAAACACTCAAAGCGCACATGAAAAGTGTCCAGACTGAGAGCGACATTCAGATCCGGGTTTTGGTCGATAAGATTGCAAGAGCGGAAGCTGATATTAGAGCTGGAGAGGCTGTGAATAAGGACCTCCAGCAGGCACGCAAGGATGCACAGAGCTTGGTTGCGGCTCGACGGGAGCTAAATCATAAAATTCAAGAGGCAAAAAAGGAACTTCAGAAGGCCCATGGAGATGTTAAGAGCCTACCTGATTTGAATGCTGAAGTTGAAAGTTTGAAAAAAGAGCTCCAGAGGTTGCGGTAAGTCATGCTAGCTGTAAAGTTCTAATACTTTCATAGTAGCCTTGCATATAAAGGATATGACTTTTGGTCTGCTGATATGAATTTTATTCACTGCGAGTCGAAAACTTCTTTATGTTTCTTTGTCTTGCAAGATTAATTCCGTAGTGCTCCAAGTCCAACAATAACTTTTTTTTTCCCCTGGATCATAGAATATAATGAAGATTGAATCTTTAATTCATTTCTGGTGATAAAGTTTCATGTTTGTTGCATGACCAGAACTTAATTATACTTTATCTTGCAGTTTACTCGTTTTAATGCTTAAAGTATGTTTTTGTTTGAATAGTGATACATTCGAGTATGAAAAGGGTTTAAACATAGAGCAAGTTGAGCAACTACAAGAAATGGAAAAGAAACTGATATCAATGGCGGGTGACATAGAGAAGTTAAAGCTTGATATCTTTAGAGCGGAGAAGAGAGCAAATGGTAACTTATATCTCCAAGGAGATACTGTTGATTATAATTTTCTTGAGACATTCTCTTCTAATTATTTTTGCAACGCATGCAGGACCGAGTCCATATGTTGGTGGCTTCGTAAATTTAGATTTTCCATACCGACCCTCAATACAAGGCAGCGTTGCACGTATTGATAGTTATGCTAGGCCACATGATCAGATGGGTGTTTGGCCAGGAGGAGACGGAAAGGTTGCATATGGAAGCAGGGGAGTTGTGGCTGCGGCTGGTGCAGCTTTCCCTCCCACTGGAGGACCTCCTGTCCGCACTAGCGGAGGTTTCCCTATCCCAACTAATGCGGATGCTGCTGTCCCCGGAAGTGCAGGAGCTTCTGCCTCTACCAGTGGGGGTGATGCTGCACATGCTCAAGGGTGAATCTGGCCTGGCTGCTTTCTTTTTCCTTTGCCGATTTTAAAATGCACAGGTATAGCTGTGTCCTCGGGACGAAGTATAACATAGATCTCTCTGTAGCTAGCTACACTTGTGAGAGTTCGAAAGCTCTTAAAAAGTTTAAACGTCCATTATTTATGTGGGAATCCAATTAGTTTTAAAGAAACTTTTCCTTTCGTCGTGATAGAATGTAAATCCAGGTCGTTGGCTTGTGATTGAAAGCTGGACTTCCGAGGACATTGAAAATTTTTCTGGGAATGAATGCCCTTGAAAAAATGCAGTTCGTGTCAACCATTCTGGTACTGGCATTTTATTGTTAAATAGTTCAATCTGGCGATTCCTGAGCGTCTCTTTTGCCTACATCAAGAACGCTTGCAAACAACCCGACTCGAGTGAGTTAGGTTGTGATAGAAAGGTGGGACCCACATCTTCCTCTTACAGCCTAACCTGTTTAGGATTTCTACCACGTCAATGAAGATGGTTGATTTTAGTGTCATGATGATATCGACCCGTCATTCTTATTTTCTTCCCCCCAAGTTAGTACACACATTAATCTTTCTCATATGACAAGCTAGGATATGGAATTAGAAGTTACGTGCAAAGGATAACAAATAGCACAAATTGAATATAACTAAAATGAAAGGAAAAGTTCCAAATTTTGTTATGAAAAAATGAAGGAAAAAAAAAATGGTGACAAAAGAAGAATGAAAATTTTTTCTTAGAGTCCATTATTTTCCATGATCCTGTCCTCTCATTTCCAAAATATGAAACTAGTTGTGACTAGCAACACCGTTAAAACGACTCGTATCCTTTATTTCCAAGATATCTGTTGACATCGACATTTCCATCGATATTATCTGTAAATTAAAACCTCGACAATCTGTCGGTATCAACATTTTCATCATTGATCCTTGCATCCTATAAATCTCTCTCACTAGAGTTGCATCAATTCAGAATGGGTATTAAATCGATTTTTTTTTTTTTTTTTTTTTTTAGCAATATGATTGTCTTAAACTATTGCAGCATTAGCAGAAAGTCGTAAGTCCTCATTGCATGCTTACCAACTAACCTATTAAATTCTGCTTTAAAAAAATAAATAAATACCTAACCCACACATAAAATTTGGTTGGTTTTTTTTTTTTTTTTTGTTCATGTATATGAAGTTTTACTATTCCCAAATCTAATACAATATGCCAACGTGCTTTAAGTAGGTTGATTGGGTACTCGTCCTCCTTGCAATAAATCTTAGATTCAAATCATCACCACTACTTTGATTCAATTGCCTTCGGAATGTAGGCGGACAACAGAAACTCATCCGGGATTATTTAGGGACTTCAACTTTTTCTCTTACACGAGTACATAATGACAACTTTGGAAAACTCATGTCTGATCTTAAGACTGCCTGTTGAACATTCGATGACTTGATCTATCCTCGAGGTCACTTTGGAGAGTACAACCGGAGGCCCATCTACTGTGACTCCTACTAGAAGGATAACGTTTAAATACTGTCCAACCGACTCGTTCTCCTTGCAACAAGTCTCGAATTCAAGTCACCCTCACCGTGTTAGTCCGATTGCTTTCGGATTGTTGGCAGACCACATAAACTAAATCTAGTAACTTTATCTCTTATCGTATAACCTTCTAACACTATCCCACAAAATAATAATAACAATTAAAATTAAAATATTGTAGAAGAAGCTTATATATCATATTAATGGAAAAGTGGTTATATGTCATAATAAAATATTGTTATCTTCGAAGACTCATAGGACAGAGGAACCAAGTTTTGATAACTACGCTTTGAAGAGCTTCAAAAAAAAAAAAAAAAAAAAAAAAAAAAAAAAAAAAAGAATGCCAAAACCATTTATCGAGATTACCCCAAAGGCAGTTGATCGTGCTACTGAAGGCATGAAATGTAGTTGATCGTGCTACTGAAGGCATAAACAAAGTTAATCATGCTACCGAAGGCACGAAACACATACTTTTGGGCCCCAGTGATGCATCTCCATCCTGAAAAGTTGAGATCAAGGTGGACTGACCCTATGTGGTGAAGAGTCTTTCCGAATGATGTTGTAGAGATCGAGGTCGAGGTCGAGGACCTGATCGATGGGAAGATATTCAAGGTTAATGGCCAGCAAATGAAGAACTACGTGGAGCGTGTAGACCAACTTGAGGAGATGTTCTTAAGGCTCCTATCTACCGGCCTTGAGTAGTCAACTCAACTACCCCTCTATACTATATTTTGTTTTCTTTTGGTGTGTTTTATTTTGCTTTCTTTTTTTTTTTTTTTTTGGTTTGTTTTTGTTTTTTTTTTTTTTTCACAGTTGATCTGGTTGTATTCATATGTGCCATGCTCATCATCCAGGCATTCTCTTTCCTTGTACTCTTTGCATTTTTCATATTTTTAGACATTGAGAACACTGTTTGATTTTGATTGGGGGTAATAAGCAAATTCATGCTATAAGATTTATTTTTATCGTGTGTGAATCATTTTGAGTTAAAATTTTTGAAATTGTCTAAGTGTGGATGAAAAATGTTTAGATTAAGTCAATTTTTGCTATCTTTATTATCTAAGAAATAACTTTCAAGAATTTTCTTGAACACGTCTTGAGCCTTGGGGTAAGATGAATGTTGATGCATTTTTATTGAAAAATTCACATGTTTTAAGCGTTCTATTTTTCTTGAGTTGATAGATTTGACAGAAATAGCTTTTGGACTTTCATTGATCATGAGAATTGGTTAAGTCACTTCTTAGAACATCATTACATGATTTGTGGTATTATGGTTGCATGTGCCTAAGGGATAATTGGGATTAGAAAGAAATAATATCTTGTAATAGAGCCCTTTTAGTATTTTTGTTAGAAAATAAAAAATAAAAAATTGAAAAAAATAAAAATAAAAAAGCATGAGCAACATTTCATCAAAAGTACGTGGATTGGTTGTAGTCACATTTGGAGCCGTACAGCAACTAATCAAAAAGAACTCTACTCTGCATCTATATAATTCATACATTTTGTCTCTTACTTTAAAAAAAGTGAAAAAGAAAAAAAGAAAAAAGCGCGTTAGTTTTATGGCTCTTTGTGTTCATCATTGTAATTTCTTTTATGATCGTATGAATCCCGAAAGCCGGTTTATGGTAAGAATGGTGGAGTTCTAAGTTGTTGATTTTCCTATCTCTTTATCAATGTTTGTTTGATTGTTTGTCCTAAAATTTACCTTTCTAATTTTGAGTGATTACTGTTTTTCAACTCCATGAGTGACCACTTTTGCACTAAAATTTGTCAAAATATTTGTGAGGTTTGATGGAGACAAGGCTTTTTACATAGTGAATTTTTAAAGTTAAATGTGTTTTGGTATGTGGTAAGAAGGAAAAGGCTTATCATACACACGTACAATTCTGGAGTTATAACTGAAAATGATTTTGATAGCATTTATTGATTTGTCTAGCATTTTCTTCGAAGCATTTA
>JAFMPE010145042.1:0-10157 GCA_024759925.1 Ficus religiosa
GATGTCCGTGTGAAGCGATCCATGAACGAAATCAATGCAGGTGAGAGAAGTCACTTGACCTTACAGAAATGCTAGTTAGTCGAAAAAAAATATCTTGCTACTAGTTAAAGGTAGGAAGATCCACAACATAACTTGTACCCCTTGTCTTTCGCAGCTGCAAGGATGAGGGTGGCAACTAATGATAAAGCAGAAGCAGAAAAAATCATACAGATAAAGCGAGCAGAAGGTGAGGCCGAATCCAAGTATCTGTCAGGTGTGGGCATTGCTCGGCAGCGCCAGGCGATTGTCGATGGGCTGAGAGACAGTGTGGTTGGCTTCTCAGTCAACGTGCCAGGAACCACTGCCAAAGATGTGTTGGACATGATTCTCCTCACACAGTACCTCGACACCATGAAGGAAATAGGCGGCACCTCTAAGACCTCGGTGGTGTTCATCCCGCATGGACCAGGTGCTGTGCACGACATCGCCACGCAGATTCGAGATGGGCTGCTTCAAGCATCCTCATCCGCACACTAACATCTGTAAAGTTCCACCAGGTTAACCTTGGACGCTGAAGATACTGTTGTACAAAAGCGCTTGTGCTTTGCTTATTGTTATCAAGTTTAATTGGTTGTGTGCCTAGAAGTACTTCCTTCGAAAAAGTTTCACTTGTTGAAAAAGTTTCCAGATTTGTAGAGATCTCTCCTATGATCCTCTTTGTATATATACCCGTGTAAATCATTGAATGAAGATATCAGAAAATTCCAGAAATCACAATGGCATATGGAAAAATCTCACGAGAATCAACAAAATTTGGAAGACAAGTTCAACTCAAAAACCTCCGTAACAGGTTTCACCACCCTCTTTAACAGTGGGTAGGGAGTGTAAGAACTCGAAAAGGTATATGAAACCAAGTACATTTATTTTTACAACAAAAAAAAATAAACCCGCCAAAACAGAAGATAATATCACGACATTAAGCATTTGTTCCAGGAAAAAAAACAGAACCAACAATTGGAATAAAAAGAGAAGTCAGCCTTGACTCTGAAAAAGACAACTATACCAAGCCCCTCTTTCCTAGCTTAATGCTCCCTGCCATAGTGACACGGACCCATTTCTCACTCATGGCTTGAGAGCCAAAGCCAATCCAACCTTGGCGCTCTTTTCTACGGCCTTGGTGTCTACCTCCCCAGAGACGGTGAAGAATGATTTTGGCCGCCACTCATGCTGAATAAGAGCATTGACCTTGCCGAAGTTGTTCACCCGGGCCTTCACAGTGGTCAATGGGTCCAACGCATGCTGGGTTCCAACAGTGATTGTGCTGTCGTTGTTTGAGAAGCTGTGGGTTACCTCAGCACCGACAGCCGTGTTCGTGAGGAGATTGACGGTATGATAGTAGGACGCACTCAGGGTGTCACCCTTGTCATTTCTGAATCATCAAGAGAGCTTTCATCAAACAAAGAAACAGGAAAGATTTAATCCAAATTTGTAAAGCCATAACAATGTCGAAGCCGTGTTAATATATGCACAACACAGCACAAATATATCAAATTAAAACTGGCAAAAGACACAGTCCCATTTGGATCATAGGAAAGATTTTTTGCGAGAGAAAACAAGATAGAAAAAAGTGGGGAAAATGATTTTTTTGAAAAGTGGATTAAAAACTGGGTACAAAACGGGCTAGATGTAATTAAAGAACTAATCCAAAGGTGATTGTTAGAGTAGGATACGCCATTGTATATAACAGCTCAACAAGGACATCCCATAATTGACTACACTTAACCAGCTACATGCCAAAAAATGTACTTGGGGGTCGGCTGCAAACTAAAAGCTGGGACTTTTGTTATTGACGATAACAAGAACATGTAAGTTTAACAAACGAGAAATAACATATCAGTACTCACAGGGTCAGTGAAGCAATTAGGTCTGCATTGGTGAAGCTCAATCCAGCATTGACTTTGGTGAATTGTCCAGTTTTTGAGTCAAAAGAGAGATCGGTGCCAATCGCAGCAACATTGGTTCCGAAAACACCAGAGAAGTTAACAACAGGGTTTGCTGTCAACCCAACGCTGGTGGTTATCCCTGCATAGTCATGCAGATACTGGAGCTCCACCTGTTCAAAACCACTAATTATATGGTAGTTTCATCATTTAAATTAATGAACGTCTTCCAAGCAACATAATCACGTTAGATTTATTCCTTCCACCTCGAAGAACAGAAATTCAAAATTATAACACTAACGCTACAGAAAGAAAAAATCATTACACCAAATTAAAAAATCATTACACCAAATTTACTTATAACTGTTGCTTACCTTGCCAGACCTTTGATCAGGAAATTTGAAGCTTAAGATGGTCTTCAGCCCAGGAGCAGGTTCATCGACAGTAACAGTTGTGAAGAGCTGATAAAAGTACAGAGTGTCAGTACAGATATTGAACGAGTAGAAAATACAAGAAATGAGATGACAAAAATGTGTGAATAATTTTCTTGTTTCATTGTCACTGATCATCATTTTAAAGAGATGAAACACTACCTTCAAATCATACAAATTCCAAAAATACAGAGGAAAATGCAATTGAAGAACAAAGTTTTAAGTTTTAACATTCGATTGTAAATCTTAAACTACAACACAAAATAACTATTGTCAAACGTCAAAGGACCTATATAAGCCTACAAATTGCCACAGAACTTAACCTAGATTTTTCCAATTTTAAGCAGAAAACCCGCACAAAATTTATCACCAAACCCGAAATAAAGGAGGGAAGAAGATAGACAATGAAAGTGAAAAACATTGGGGGGCTTACATTGGAGCTTGTGTCGACTTTGATATCAGTTGTAATGTTCTTCTGCTTAAGCTGAGTGTTGACATCAGCCAAAAACAGCTCACCCTTCTTTGTTCCTGAGGATGTTATAGCCTAAAGAAATGAAGACCACAATTATTGATCCTAGTACACGGTCAGATATTAACATAACATATTCTCATATCCGCAAAGCAAATTCATCAGAATAGGAAACTCAAATTAGGTTTAAAAAAAAAAAATAAAATCTGATTCTTAAAAACTGAGACCCCATTTGGTTCTCGTCTCCAACCTCACTTTTGGATATCGATTACCTAATCTCATTCGTTTACACAAGTCAACTAAAAACAATCCCTCCTTCTTCTCTCATCCATTTTCATGAAACTCAACTTTAAGTCCATAACTTTCTTATTTCAAATCGAAATGAGATTATTCTTTTTGCTAAATGCTCACAACGACAAGAACGAAACAAGATCCAAATTACCACAAAAGCCGAACAAATTTCAACTAAACATACATTTCCAAACATCACTCATTTCCAATAAAAAACAAACTCCAAAAATCCAACTCCAACCTATTATCCAAACGAACCTGAGACATTCTTCCAATAACCATTAAAAAAAAAACCATAGATTCCTGTAGACGAAAAGCCCTTCACTTTGACAAATTACGAAATTGGTGTGATTACACTACGAATAAAAGCAGAAAAACCTGAAAACGAGCGAAAACCTAAAGCTTCGATAAACGAAATGAACTCAACTCACCACTCCAGTGGGAGAGTAGGTAGTGATGGTGAACTTGTGGTCGCTCTGGTAATCCTTGTAGAGAAGATCTACCAAACAATTAAGAGTAAAATTTGCAATCAACACCATTTCGCCGATTTAGGAGATATGAACCCTACTACACCGCCAAAAAAAAAAAAAAAGCGATTCTAGAGAAAGAAAGAGAGCTAGAGCTAGAGAGAGAAAGTACCTCTGGCTTTCTTGCCGATGTCGGTGTAGAGCCCAGGACCCTTGCCCATGGTTTTTGCAGCGAAAAAAAAAAATGGAAGATCGAAATGCAGAGACAAAAATGGGGGAAATTGAAGAACAAGGTATAGCTCGGACTAAGCAAAAATGGGGTAATTATACCTTTGGTCAATATATATGCGGATTGAAAACCCTAATTTCGCCCCTTTTTTTTTTTTTCCTCTCCCTCTTTTTTGTTAGTCTTTTGACTTTATTTTTGGGAAAATTTGGGAACCGTTGATCGAGAAGAAAGTTGGGAATTTTGCTTTTCTAACCGTTGATCTGTGTGGCTTGGGGACCAATTTAAGGGTGTTTATAACGAGGCTATTTTTACAAAAAAAAAAAAAAAAAAAAGAAAAAAAAAATAGTAATCACCCAACGGTGGCTTTGGCCATTTTCACCGACTGGCTATTGAGCAATTTGAGGCCCAAAAAAATAAAAAAGAAGAACAAAATCAAATCAAATCAAATGGGAGAAAAACAAACAATTGAATAATATTTGAATTCTCAAAATAAAGTTGATGTTTACATATACATATTAAAAGATCATATCATAAACTTGATGTTTACACATTGATTCCCGATGTTTTTTTTAAGGATATTAAGAAATTGTTTCATATATCTTACCATATATATGAGTAATCCTATCTTATAACATTGATAAGACAAACAAAAATAAATAAAATAAAATAAAAATAAAAGACTTCTAACTTCTTCCATATGAAATGTATTTATTTTATCTTTTTTTTTTTTAGTGTTATCTAAAAATTGCTAAATAATTGCAGGTGTCTTATGGGCAGAAGCCATGAAAATCCAGATGGCAAAAGTAGTAAGCCAGCAGAAATCGCTTCCTTTAATGTGGTAAATAATGAATACACATACCAACCACCATCAACACAATTGTCTCCTTTTATTTATTTATTTAAAATTTTTTATTGTCTTCGGAAAACATCAAAATTACATGAGCTAACTTCTGAACGATGGGACTAAAAGATTTTTTTTTATATTTTTTTTAAAGATTAGCAAGTATTTAATTTACTTAATAAGCAATTATAGAACACTAATACACAATAAAGAGTTATAATCAGAAGTTGCATACATGTCTGTTATTAGAATGTCTAATCTAAATCATTTCCGAGGCTTCAACTGCCTAGAGTCATTTCATCAAACACTTTGCATGCAAGGCATTTCGTCGATTACCACGTCCATTTGCATGGCATTTATGACGCTTGACAACCTTCAGCAATCTTGTTCGAGGTTTCCAATGATGTTTGTTGCTAAGAAATTCTATGTTTACTTTGTAAGCCATTCATCTCAATCTCACTCTTTATGTATTAACTTCCTAATGGGCTGATTCTAATACAATTTCTTTCTTTCTTTTTTTTTTTTTCTTTTTTTTTTTTTTTTTCTCTCTCTCTCTTCTTTTGTGTGTGTTTGTGTCTTATGATCAGCATATCAGTCATATTACATCATGATCTCAAATTGTAAAAATTGAATAAATTGAATGAGACTCCAAAAGTCAAATCCACAACAACAATCTGACCCAGGTTTCTGGTCCTCAAACTATGTGTTGCAGACATTCCTCTTCTGGTCCTAGTGTTATGCCGCTCAACTTGGTGCTAACATTTTATAGTGCTAACATGAAGAAGTAGACCAATGCTATAGGCAACGCAATTAGCATGCCGAAAATTACCCTGCAACCGAAAACGAACCCGATTTCAGAACCACCTTAAAACCATGGAAGAAGAAGAAGAAGAAGAAGAAGAAGACTGTTGTACAAAAGAGAATGAGAAGGATCAAAAGGAATTGCTACCCGGTGCTCAAAATGTCTGGATATATGTTGTACTCTTTAGCAAATACAAAAGGAACAATTCCCTGAGGCAGAGCAGCCTGCAGTGAAAAAGAAAAAAGAAGCTAAATTACTGTAATTAGCTTATATCAACATTACAACTTTTGTTTTTTCATTTTAAATCAAAAGGGTATCAGGTTAGAAGACTCGAATATCAATCTACGCTTTTTATAGGATCCACAAGTTTCAGTCAATATTGCTGGATTAGTAAGTGTCCCTAGCTACACATCTGTGGCAGTCACATAAGAATGATGCTAGAAGACCAAAATCGCTGTGAAGCGTTACTCGAAACAGAATATATGCACCTGAACAATTGCCACTCTGAGTTGATTTCTCCTCATTCCAATGGCAAGGGATGCGGCAGCCATGAGGAAAGGTCCCCCGATGAACTTGAGTCCCATGGCTATAAGCGCCATCCGGGTCCCACAAGCTATCATGCTGGTCCTTGAAGCCATGAAAAGACCTGTAGATTAAGCCACACAAATGATAAAGATCAAACCCCCCAAATGTGTATGTTGCTATCAAAATTCTTAGGCCTCAAGGCGGATAATCATTTGTCGGAATTTGCACGTACCTAAGCTGAACATTGCCATGCCAAGTCCTCCACTTGCGAGTATTTTAATCGATTCATCAACTATTGCTGGCAACTTCACTTCCCATCTACAACACATTCAAACTCCTAAGAACAAAAAATGTACATGAATGATCCACCAACATATATATTAACGGTAGAAGGTGTGGATTTACCGCTAGACTAATGATGGATTGGAATTGCTTTTCGTTAGCTTACCTAAATCTTATGCACGCCCAAACAAGGCCAATAATAGTTGCATGGGTGTTGGGATTTCCTAAAAGCTTTCTTCCAACTGTTAAGAGAATAAGCGTTGTTTTGATTTTCCTTGGACTTGTTGATCTGGTTCTGGCTTCCTCTACTTCGTCTTTGGGTTGTGACTCTTGAGTGGCCTCCAAGTCCTCTTTGAACAGAGAACCAACAACCTTGACTGGTGTCAAAAAATATATACCAAACTAGAAAATATATATATATATATATATAGATGTGTGTGTGTGTGTGTGTGTGTGTGTGTGTGTGTGTCAGGTTTCATGTTTGAAACTACCATCAAACACAATTCCAGACAAAACATAGGGAAAAAGGAAGAGAGAAAGATATTGAGGTTAGTGTTCAACTGGGGTTATGTTTGGTAAATGTTAAGGAACTGAAATTCATTCAAATTATATCCTTTTATAATTCAGTAACACCTACCGGTGGCTTCAGAAGAAGGCGAGACAGAGGCGGCAGATTTGGCGGCGTTGAACTCGTAAAGAAACAGCAACAGATTGTACCAGATTAAGCTTTGCAAGACAACTATCTGGGAAAGGAGCTCAGCAGCTTCAGGGCCATACATGGCCTTCAACAGAGGAATCCCCAGGATCAATGTGTTAGGCAGAATCGAGACGGAGAGACCGGTTATGACGAAATCCAAGCCTCCTTTAGTTGTGATTCTAGTGATCACTGTCAATGCTACAAAGGCAAGGAGTTTCTGAAGAAAATCCGACAATATAAGCCTCAGGTTCATCTTGTAAGGATTGTTTTCAGAGAGGATTTGGAAAGACAATAGAGGGATCGAAAATTTCGCCACGAATTTGTTTATGCCGGAACATTGTTCCGCCGTGAAGATCTTCCACCACCTCACAGAGATATAGGCCAAAATCATGGCAACATACAAGGGGACAGTGGCTGTAACAACATGATAAACATCAGTTAAAGAAATCATGTTGAGCAACAAAGTTTCTTTCTTCTTTTTTTTTTTCCTCCTTTCTTTCTTTCAAAGGATTGTGGAAAAATATATACTGCAACAAATATGACATTCTCTTGGTATAATATATATATTTGCAAAAGTATTTATGTTCTTTCTTTGTTGGTTTTGTGATCATGTTTAGCAGAAGCTTCTTCAAAAACTTATTCTTATTCCCTCAAGAGAATGACCATGAGGCTCTGATAGTTTGTGTCAGGATACAATTGTACCTATTTTCTTTTTTCTTTTTTTTTTTTTATTCATAATAAAGTATTCTGATTTCCATGTTGCCTACTTGCTAATATGAATAATTTGATTTCACTTTTTATATGGTATTTATCTCACTTGGTTGTCATGATTAGGCATCAAAGACATATATATATATATATATATACACACACACACATATATATGTATGTATGTATATAGATATATAGTTAGATTACAACTAGAGGGGGGAAACTTATAGTTTTTTGATGAAAGGTCCGGGGGGCAATTTTGTCATCGTAAGTCAAAAAAGCAGATTCGAGTTTTCTTGTGGCCGAGTTCTTTAGGGAAAGGAGGGCCTATATTGGATGACATGGTAAGTCTAAAAACACCTTACTTGTTAGGCTTTTGTTATGTGTCTTATTATTTTGCATAATGATATTGAAAATTGGCGATTCTTTTTTGAACAACTCGTTATACACTATTGGTAGGATACAGTTAAATGAACGCATTTTTATAAGAGAATGTTAAATTAATGATATGAAACTTTGAAAAACTATGTTCAATCTGTCGGGTATTTTTCGTACCCTATGTTAGTTAAAATGCAGGTGGAGAATTTTACGTGTTCTTTTACTCAGAATTAAATGTCTTTTTTGAAGTCAGTAATTATGGTTTATGATTGCAATTGTTTTTTGAAATTTTCTATTTTCTAAGGTTTCTAATAGTGGGAAGGAAGAATAAAGCAGAAAAATTGCAAGGCAAGTAATTGGTGCTGAGGTTGTAACAGTACTAAGGGAAGAATTTTTCCCAATTATGGTCAAAAGAGTTGGAATAAGTGTGCTAGGGAATTTGCTTTTTTTTTTTACTGTTTAAATTTGGAAAATAAAATCTAATGATATCTCTCTTTCTTTCTGTGGTTTACAAACCATTTGATCTTTTATTCCTTATCAACTACAAAATCCTTATAGATCTCAAAACCCTTTTTTAAGTCTTAAAATTAAACATGTGAATATTTTGTTTATCTCTTCTAATAATGGTTTTGCCTTACAGGAAGTCAGATGTCACAATCTTTATTCATTTTAACGTTTTGGTTCTTTTAGTGCACATGCATATTCAAAGCTCCAAAATTTTGCAAAAAAAGAGAAAGATGAAAAGGATTTAAGGCGGTCCCATCATTTCCAGGTTTATAGTCCTACAGACAAGAATACTTCCTTAGATATGACAGAAACGGGACCTACCTTGCCCTCAATAAATCATTTTTCAATGGCCGAAGCTACAGTTGATTCTAAGGGGAGACATTGGGAATCGAATCCGGATGGACGAAAGAGAGATGCCTAGCAAAGGTTTCCCACCCATTTGCCATCTCATCCACCCCTGTAGATGTTATAGTAAATGAATTTTACAGACATATGATAAAATATAATTACATGTACGTTTAAAAAAAAATATAAGATAAGTTGTTGTTTGATTAAATTTTTAGGCTAGGTATGAGTTATGACAGGGAAAGTCTATATATTTAATTGAATATTAGAAGGCTTTATTAGCAAAGTAGCATCTGATTAAGGAGTAGTTTAAAGAGCATAATACAAGGCTTTTTGAAATGAAGAAACGAATGTGTCAAGGAGTATGCTTTCTGACTACTGACACAAAGCCGTTTGGCACTAAAGCTCTGTTCCTACTCCAACCTCAAGCAATTGACCAACCCCAAATTCCTCCTTTGAAAACAATTTTCAATCCTCAATATACTTTCTTTCTTTAAGTTCTTCTTTTTTAAAGGGGAAAAAAATGCTTGCCTTTACTTATTTTCTCAAGTAATCAAACAAGGAAAAGGTAGAGCAACTAATTATATGCTTTTTTTTTTTTCTTTTTCTTTCTTTCCTATGTACCTTTTCTCCTAGGCGTTTAGATGTGTCTAAGAGTTGTGATGTTCATTAGAGGATTCAACTCCTACGGCTTCATTTGATTCGTTAGTTGAGTTTAAAAATTTTAAGTTTGAGTTGAAAATTTTTATTGATTTTTCAGAAAAGACAAAAACTTTTTCAGAAAAAGACAAAAATTGAGATGAAAAAAGTACATTTTAGTTTAAAATAAGATAGTGAACTAAACGAAGCCTACGTTTATTTATTTTTATCACATTTATATCATTATAATAATATCAGGACATGTTAATTAAAAATATAATTTTAATCATAATATCAAAATTGACATGTGTAACAATTCTTGTCTCATTCATAAAAGACTTTTAACAGACTATAGAGTAGTGTTTTACAAGCACAAAATAAAAAAGATTTAACAAGCTTAATATGATATAACTTGGCTGACCCCTTCAATCAAACATAGATTTCTTAAATTACTAATTTCAACCTAATAATTAATTATCTTTAGCAAACACGCAAATTGTGCATGAAGAATTGGTTGAAGTTATATGAAGGAACAAACAAAGACAATAAAAGAATGTCGTTGACTTCAACTGCTAACCTAGTGCAACAGTGAAATTATATATTTGCCTTCCCCAGTCTCGTCCT
>JAFMPE010145043.1:0-21444 GCA_024759925.1 Ficus religiosa
AGGAACTGTGAATCCTTTTGTGACTGATACAAACCTTGATAAGTGCATAAACCACATCGACAAACCCTCGGGAACTCGCGGTAACAAGGGCGTGAACGGCGACCGGAGAGCGGATCATGTCGGACGCCATTAGGATCTCGGCATGCCTGGCCAGCCCCAAGTAGCTCGCCTCCAACAAAGCCTCCTCGCACGCCTGCTGAGACGCCCCGCAACTTATCAGAACCTCCAGTACCTGCATGTGGCCTTCTCTCACGGCTGCTGTCGTTGCATAGCCTCGAAACAGCTTCCGATTAACATTGGCTCCAACACTCTGTGAACACAGGCATTCACAAAATTAAATCACTATTACTAAATTTTTTCAGTCTTTTAGCTACTATTATGATCGTTTCTTTTTTCTTTTTTTTTTTTTTAAATAATTTAAATAGCTGTTGCTTTGTTTTCATTGGGTTCTTCTGGTTTTGGTGATTGTTATCGAAAGAGATCTTTAGACGTCATGTAATCTTTTATTTCGAGGATATAAACTTACTTACGCAAAGAGAGATAGTGAAAACCCAAAGAATTTAATTACTGAATATTCTTCCAGCTCATTAATCGCGTCACTTACACAGTAATATTCCACGCTGATAACGTCAATAAGAAAGGTAACATATTTCAATAAATAATAAAGATATATTTTCAAAATTTTTTGTTGACCATTATTTCTTCATCATGAGATTATCACAGCAACGACACAAGTTTCCCGTTAGAACAACCCGTATACTAGCATCAATGAATATCATTTTTCTCTCTTTTTGTTTGAATATATATATATATATATATATTGAAAGTTTCAAGAGCATGAAATTGACAATTAAAAAAAAAAAAAAAATCTACAATCAACATATATGGTAACTACGTTTTTTTTAATTATTTTTTTATTTTTTAAGTATATCAAGTATCCTTTTAAATTATAGGTCCTATGATGGAGTCATATATAAATTTACTAGTAGACTTTAATTTTTTTTGCATGTTCGGAATTTGATAATAATCTTCCTTGGACTAAATTATTTTCAGCAACTTATACATAGAAAAAAAAAAAAAAAAGCAAAATTAATCTCAACGAACGAACAACACATTTCAAAAAAAAAAAAAGGGTAAATTTCTCATTTAATCCATAAACTCTTAACATTGCGTAATTTTAGTCCCTGAACTTTTTATTTTGTAGTTGAAATGCCACTAAGTTTTTAAAAATTTGCTATAATAGTCATTTTTGTTAATTTTTAAACGAAATCTGTTAGCAATCTGGTTAAAAGGCGATGCTAACTTCTGATTTTGTCAAAAAGTTAATGAAAAAAAATATTGTAGTAAAGTTTTTAATATTTTATGATCATTTTCAGCTATGAAAGGGAATATGCTTAAACTATTAAAATATTATTACAATAGTCATTTTTGTTAATTTTTAATCAGAATATGATAATTTTGTCAAAAAGTATTGTTAACTAACGGATTCTGTTCAAAAATTAACGTAAATGACTATTATAATAATATTTTAAAAATTTAGGAGTATTCTACCTATGAAAAAAGTTTAGAGACCAAAGTTAAAAAGTTCAAAAACCAACTTAACAATTTACCCAAAATAATAAGAATAAATAAATAAATAAATAAAATGAAGATATGCTTACGAGTAACGTCCGAACGAGTCCGAGATTGCCGGAATGAGCGGCGAGGAAGAGAGCGGTGACATCGGTGTTGAACTCGTCGTACTCGACTCGGACCTCGTGAGCCAACTCGCCGCGGAGGGCGATCTCGGTCCTCTTGGACCTCAGCCTCACCGTCCCGGCGAAGTTCACGTCGGCGAAAGGATCGGCAATGCACTCGTACACCGACTTCGCGTCGTCTGCATGCGCCGCGTCCACGAGGCGCTGCGAGACCCCCGCCTCGTAGTCGTCGACCGGGAACACCTGTTTTCCCGCCATGTAACCGCCTCCTCCAACGTTGGAGTTGGAGCTTCCGAACACCGTTATCATCGTTCACCGGTCTTTGACTGTGACTAACTGTTACTGTGATTTTAGCTCCCCCTTTCTGATATATCTCTCTTTTTCTCTATCTAGCTGAGTTTCTCTGTGAGAGACGTTTGGCGTGAGGAAGAATTTTGGTTCACTAGAAGAAGTTGAATATAGGCTGTGAGGCAAGTTTTATTTTTAATTTTTAACTTTTTGGATTTTTAAAGCGTGGGGTCCACTTTCTTTATTTATTTATTTTGAGAAAGATTGAGAGAGGGGGGAAAAAAATCTGCGTTGTGAATTTCGTCTAGGTGGTTGCGACAAGCCAACAAGAAATGAACATCATCCAAGCTTCTCTCTTTTTTGTTCTTAGCTAATTCATTCGAATTTATGTCTAAGAAAGAACCCAAATTTTGTTCAAGAAATAATTAAGAAAAATTATTTAGCTGTATACGGGAGAAAAAGCAATCCTATTAATACAGTAGTGTTGCTTTTGTTAAGGGGAGATAAAATTTTAGTTTAAACCATTATATATTTTCACCACGTTTACTAAATATATATGTGGTATATGTTTTTTCATTCTGATATATGATTTTTTTTTTTTTTTTGGGTAATGTCAAGTTTTTATCTATAAAAAAATGTGATATGAAGTTTAAGAGAGAATCGTGAAATATTAGGCATTGGATTCAAAATTATTCCAGTCCACACCAACGGTTGGGAATACAACCTTGGCTTTTTAAGGCAATTGAACGTTTCCCCTCTAATTTAGGCTGATTTGAGGAAGAAGTACGCAGTTGTGATTAGTGGACTTATTATTATTATTATTTTTTAATAAGAATTGGACTTATTGTTATTTATTCACTGATCATATATCATTTGATTTTATTATTATCCAATCATGAGAATCGGTGGAGATCAGATCAATTAAATCGAACGAATCAACATCGAGATTTTTGCTTTCTTTCTTTTCTTTTTCTTTTTTAAATTAAAAACGATGATTTTTGCTTTTTTGTTTCTGTATTTTCATCCAAATTATTGGATAGAATTTGATTGGTCGATATGAATCGGTGTTTAAATTTTATAAAAGAAATATGAGTTTTTATTCTATTCCTCTTCTCTATTTAATAATTTGGAAATATAACGAGTACAATTCTACATCTTATAATAATAGAATGACGTATTGAATTATTAATATATTAAGCACTAGTTATTATTTACATGACATATTCTTCCATACGACATGAACCGATAAGTTGCATCGATTCACTTGTATCAAGCAATATTCTTGCCAACCACAATTTGTCTTACTCAAATTTGTTCTAATATTGGTTAATTCGCAAATGCAATCACCAAGCCGGAAAAAAAAGTATCAAGCTTGCAACATTTGATACTAACTCCATAAAATTAAGTAGTGAGAGGGACATAAGACTACTGTTTTTTCTTTTTTTTTTCTTTTTTTAAGTAATATAAGACGATTTATACCGTTTATGGTAGTTGTCATTGTCGACAAGATTTTATCCAACGTGTTGGTATTACAATGCTTGTATTTTGTAGTTAGCCATGGCCGGATTTGGCCTGCATTTAATTGGGTTGGACTTGTGGTGCAATACAAAGGAATTACGTAGAAAAAAGACAATATTCTTTTTAAAATGATAAGGTGCCCCAATGGTACTTGAAAACAAAATTACTTTACAATGTAGTTGTTGGTTTGTTGTTTACGAAAGAAGAGAATAAACAAGTAGGAATATTTGGTGGCCTGCCGTCTATCCGCTCTCATCAAAAAACTAGCCGGAAAAGGGAAAAAAAATTGAAAATGAGGTGAGATTGATAGGAATAATTGTTGCCAAGAGCTGTCAAAGAGATACTCGCGTGACAAATATGTGTTTTGTTTCGTTTTTTTAGGGTTAATTTCAAAATTTTCCTGAAAAGTAAGGATGTCTCACATTACTCCTTATAATTTAAAACTTAACGAAAATTTTCTTTTAAGTTTATCAGAAATTACGACATTGGTATATCCATCATTGAATATGTCAATTTCTTTAATTATATGTGCTTGTCGGATAATTTATTTGTCATTAAAATTGTTTTAAAATTGTCTCTCATTAACCAATCATTTGACATGTATGTGATTAAAATCATTAAAAATTAATGCCTTAAATAAAGAATCATAAAATATAATCAATGATATTTTTTCTTTTGAATTTGTGGTGAGGGATTCGAATTCTGCATGTTTTTTATGGAGTCAAGTGTAATATTACCACTAGACTAGGCATGCAACCACTATCTTATAATGATAAATTTAAGAATAATTTTATTCCATTTTGAATTATAGAGAATAAAGTGAGACAACTTCTAATCTTAAAGGACCATAATCTTTTTTTAGGGTTTTTTTTTTTTAACTTGAGAGTAAGGAGTATTCGAATTGTATATCTTGTAATATAGTCGAATGCATAATTATCGTTAGGTTATGTTTCTAACCTTTAGGGATTTGAAGGACTAAAGTTGAAATCATAAATTGCTAAAAATTTTTTACTTTTTTTTTAATTAAAATTTAAAAATGGAGAGATTTGAACACTAAACAAAAGGTGAACATGGATTTAACGATAATAATATAATGTAAACAATATGTATATTTTTATTTTTTCTAAAAATTATTGCCAATGTAGATATAAACGACAAGTCAAGCATTTTAAACGACAAAAAGTACCTCCTGGACCTACTGATGTAAAAGGCCCACCTAGCAACGTGTTTCCGTCCAGAAACCGAATTGACTTTGGGCCAATCTCTCGTAGCCCAAAAATGTATCTAGGTGCACAAATCACAACCGTAGATCAGGCCACATCCTAAGGTCTCAACGTGTCATCTACCGTCATCACAAAACTACAGTCAACATAAACCGTACGATTGACGACTTTGAATACGAGCAGTTCATGCCCACCGTCGATCTTGCATACCAAACGTCCAGGAGAATGGTGAACTCTTTCCTACCTGCATAATCTCTCTCTATCTCTCTCTCTCTAAAAATCTCTCTCTCTTCGATAGCCCGATTCAGTGACTGCATCGAGGTTCCTCTGCAACATCTCGCCATGGTAAGCTATCAATCTTCTTCTTAGCTTGCATTTCTCTCTTATCAGGCTCATCAGGCTCTTTCCTAGGGTTAGGGTTTTGTTCCGATTGTTCTTCATCGTAGTCTTTCATTTCCTCAATCTGTTTTCGTAGAAAGAAAATTCCTATTTTGATTTGTAACTTTGTTTTGTATCGACAATGTGAAATGATTGTGAAGTATTGTTTTCCCAATAGATCTTTGTCTGCTTATTTGATCTCCTCGCTTTCAGTTTGGTTTGTGAATGTGAAATTTCTGTCTCTTTTGGCACCTTGTAGCTGTAATCAAGCTTAGCTCAAGTGTTTTATGTGGCTCTGCTAATGATAAAGCCTTGATTTTTCGGTCATGAAATGTGATTTGAAGTCTCTGTGCCGCCATTGCTAAACGCTGCATTGGGTTTTGACCCTTTTTTTTTATTATTATTTTTTATTTTTTTGGTGTCTTGAAGTCTCAAGTTTAGTAATTTTTGGGTTTTAATTAGCGTTAATTTTTTGGATTTTTTGGATTTTTTTTTTTTTTTGGAAACTAGAGATCATGTCGTCAATAGTTTTTTCTTTTAGCTATTATTATTACTATTATTATTATTTTTAAATTTGAAAATGTTTAAGATGATTTCAGAAATGCTGAAAACAAAAGGCATTAAAGGTGTAGTCTTCTAGTTAGTCTGGTTAGTATAGTTATCATTTTGTGGGAATTCTAGCAAGAAAAAACTGTAGTCTTTAAGTGATTAACAAAGAATTATGCCACGGAGATATTGTTTTTCTCTCAAACCATTTTACCTTCTTTGATGCTACTTGGAGCCGCAGTTATTTTCTCTTTCATGAACTGGTATCTGAAGGGTTTATGTTGTGACAATATATATGATTTGTTGGGCAAGTTGACTTATTGAATTCCTCTCTTTGGTAACACGAAACATGGACAGGCACCCATCAGGGGTATTCTTTCTCTTCAAAGGGTAGCTTTGGCTCAGCATTGCAATGAGAAGTGGGCAACTTGCTTCAGATCTTTTAGCACTAAGGGGGCAGCACCTCCTAACACCCCGGGTGCCACAACTCCTAGTGCTCCCGCCCCCCAACCGCCACCACCTCCCCCACCTCCTGAGAAGACCCATTTTGGAGGCTTGAAAGATGAAGACAGAATTTTTACCAACGTATATGGGTTGCACGACCCTTTTCTCAAAGGAGCTATGAAAAGAGGCGATTGGTATCGAACCAAAGATTTAGTACTCAAGGGTGCTGATTGGATTGTTAATGAAATGAAGAAGTCCGGCCTTCGTGGACGTGGTGGTGCTGGTTTTCCATCGGGCCTCAAATGGTCTTTTATGCCAAAAGTATCTGATGGCCGTCCTTCCTACCTAGTTGTTAATGCTGATGAAAGTGAACCTGGAACCTGTAAAGATAGGGAGATTATGAGGCATGATCCACACAAACTATTAGAGGGTTGCTTGATTGCTGGTGTGGGAATGAGGGCTACTGCTGCTTACATCTATATAAGAGGTGAATATGTGAACGAGCGCAAGAACCTTGAAAGGGCCAGAAAAGAAGCTTATGAAGCTGGATTGCTGGGAAAGAATGCATGTGGATCTGGTTATGACTTTGATGTTCATATCCATTATGGTGCTGGTGCTTATATATGTGGCGAAGAAACAGCACTTCTAGAGAGTCTTGAAGGGAAACAAGGGAAGCCAAGATTGAAGCCTCCTTTCCCAGCTAATGCAGGCTTATATGGCTGTCCCACCACTGTCACGAATGTTGAAACTGTAGCTGTTTCACCCACCATTTTGAGACGTGGGCCAGAATGGTTTGCCAGTTTTGGGAGGAAGAACAATTCGGGGACAAAATTGTTTTGTGTGTCAGGACATGTTAATAAGCCTTGCACTGTTGAAGAGGAGATGAGTATACCTCTGAAAGAGTTGATAGAGAGGCACTGTGGAGGTGTTAGAGGGGGATGGGACAATTTACTTGCTGTAATTCCAGGTGGTTCATCTGTTCCACTGCTTCCCAAGCACATTTGTGATGATGTCCTAATGGATTATGATGCACTCAAGGCTGTACAATCAGGATTGGGAACTGCAGCTGTTATAGTGATGGATAAGTCGACCGATGTTGTGGATGCAATTGCAAGACTCTCGTACTTCTACAAGCATGAGAGTTGTGGCCAGTGCACACCATGCAGGGAGGGAACAGGATGGCTCTGGATGGTCATGGAAAGACTGAAAGTTGGGAATGCAAAGTTGGAAGAGATTGACATGCTTCAGGAGCTGACCAAGCAGATTGAAGGGCACACAATCTGTGCATTGGGCGATGCTGCTGCTTGGCCTGTGCAGGGTCTTATAAGGCATTTTAGGCCAGAGCTTGAGAGAAGGATCAGAGAGCGTGCAGAGAGGGAATTGCTTGAGGCTGCTGCTGCTTAGTTGTCTCTCAGGTAGCTCTTGCACCTTCTATTCTGATTTCATTTCTTGAAAGGATTTTGAATGCTAACAAGAATGGTAGTCAGAAAATGGAGAAACGTGCTTGCTAGGATGTTTTCATTTGTTTATTTTCATGAAGTTGTAATCTACTCGGTGTTTTTTATTGGTAAATGAAGATGAACATATCACTTCTCGGATAAATGATGCAGAATGGTCAGAGTTTGGGAACTAAAAAAAGGTGTGGATGGTTAAGTTTATGCATTGGCACGTAGTATAGTAGCTACGAGTCATTATTGTTCGAGTTTCTGCAGTGGAAGTAGGAGCACTGTAGGTTCTGGGTCATTCAAACTGCAGTCTTGAGGTGAGGAAAAAAAATTGGATGATGACACAGAAGAACTGCGTTGTTTATGTAGTTTGGTGATGACTGTGAGTAGGGATGGCAATGGGTCGGGGTGGGCGGGGGTATGGCTCCCCCACGCCCATACCCGCCTCCCTTTTTACCCCCCATGCCCGTCTAATTTAATGAGGGTTTGGAGGTGGGTGATACCCGTTGGGGGTACTGTACCCATACCCTACCCATTTACCCATCAAGAATTATTTAAAAAATAAATAAAAGAACTTCTATTAAAGTTTTTATAAATTTTAACAATGTAGTTATAATTGAAAATGAAATTGAAATATTAAAAACAAATCTAAATTTCAGAAATCCATAAAACTAAATTCATAAAGCAAACAAAAACATTAAAACACTAACTTTATTCTTCTTCTATTATAAGGGAATAAATGCGGGGGTGGGTGTGGGTATGGGTGAGCTTCGCCCACCCTCGCCTTGCACCCACGCGGGTGATTAATCTTAACCCCCATACCTGCCCCCGCACCCATATACTATCCCTTATACCCGCCTCAGGAGGGGTAGGTACCCGTGGAAAAAAATGTCATCCCTAACTGTGAGAAGTACTTTGGCAGTTGAGGTGAAAAAAAAATGTCAAATGACGACACCTTAGTAACTTTGTTGTTATTGTAAGTTTGGTGATGACTGCGAGGAGTTATGTTGTTAATTGCTGTTGGCTTCTGCCATACTATATATTTTGATTATTTTGAAAACACTCCCGCATATTAAAATACAAAATTAATTTTGAAAAATAGCACCAGTACTACTGTCTATCAGGTAATCTACGTTTAGTCATCATGAGGGTGCTGCTTATATATCTTAGACACTTTCTTTTATGTTCTTCATTTATCTAATAATCCATTCTCCTTCCACTTTCCAGGAAAATTCCTACATTGGTGGATCTCGCAAGAGAAAGGAAATTTAAAAAATAAAAAGAAAAGCTTAGTGCTCCAGGTTGTGGAAGATTAGATGACCCAGCATCCGTTCTAGTGCTACTGGTATTTTATTTGTTTTTCAGCTGTATCAAGTATGAGTTCATTGCCGTCCTGATGAAACTATGATTTAGTTCGGGATTTTCTGGTTGCCCTTATACAGTTCGATGAATTTTGTTAATATCTGTATTCCGTCATTTATGTGACACAAACTCTCTCTTTTGCGTTTCATCAATAAAATAACCAAACTTCAAGCATTGGTTTGTTGGTGTTGAGATGGAGGCATCGGCTCTTCAATGTGCCATAGTAGACATGTTATTTTATTATTTATTATTTTGAGTTAAAAGAGAAAAAAAAAATTGAAGGTCATATGTTCTAATTTTCTTTGACCGATCCCTTACGGCCTTGTCTCAAATGTGGGATTTTTTTGTTCCTAAAACTAATCATGATATTGGTTAGGAAAAGCTTAAAATAGGAACTGTATTTTTTCCCCAACTGGTTGGTATTTTAATCTTAGTTTAACTTTTCAAAGATCATTTATGATTGAAAGTAATTTTGTGTCACGTTATTAAACTTAATGTCTATTTGGTTCGACGGTTGGAGTTGAAATTTTTGAGTTGGAGTTGATTGACTTTTCAAAAATTAGTTATAATTTTTTTTTATTTTTTAGAAAAAGATAAAAACTGAGATAAAAATTTTGAATTAGAACTAAGATACCAAACAAAGAAACTTAAATGTGGACACTCAAATTAAATTGTTGAAAAATTAATCAAATTACTAAAACAACAATATTTAAGTGTAAAACAAGAGTACAATTCTGACTAGAAGTTTATCCTATTGGTTTAGCATAAGCATAAAATATGATTTTCCATAACCAGGAAAAAAGACAGGTCCTTACCATCTGTAGTCACATTGAACACTTGAAGCGATAATAATAGATTTGTTCATGAGCTATAAGAATTGGGGTTGTCCCACTTTGTCCTTATAAACACAAAGTGGAACAAAATTACCACCCTAGCTGATCATTTTGTTGCAACCTTGTTACTTTCTTCATTAAAACATCGAATTTTAATGCTTTCAATGATGCATAAGTCCGAGGGTCAAATTTTTTAACAATATTAATCATGTGTTGGTAATCTGACAAGCACACATGATAAAAACTCCATTAAGTAATTGTTTTAGTGACGAAAGTTATAACTTGATGAGTTCGGAGAGATTTCTGTTATATTTTTCTGACATGAAATTTGAAAGACACACAGATGAGGTGATGCATAGGATTTTGGGCCGAAGAGTAGGGTTGGAAGAAGCCCAATAGGTTGGGAAAATGGGCCAAAATGGGTAAGAAACTGGGTCACAAGACAACAAGTAGTGGAATTCGGCTTTGGATACCTTCCCCCCGTGAAACGCGCTTTTCATCTACGTCATTCACTTTCAACAACAAGACCTTTTTCTTTAACTTTCAGCTTTCTTTTATCTTTTCACATTTTGGACCCAATAAGGAAATCTCATAAATTCTCTTCTCACACAAAAATCTGTCAACCAAAAAAAAAAGAAAAAAAAAAAAGGAAAAAAAAAGTGGGTTGCCAATCTCTGACAAAACATGCACAGACAACAACAGCAACAACATTACCTAGTTCCTTCTTCATTCTCTTCTTCTCCGATTCCTTAGCCAAACCAAATAAATACACATGCACGCACATATATATGTATATAGACAATTATATGTATCTCTCTCTCTGGAGTGTAAGTACGTTTCTTGTCTGAGCTCTCATCATCATTGTTTTTTATTTTTTCCTTCTCTTTTCCAGGATTCTCTTCTGGACAATCTGGTGGTTGTCGTTTTTCGTTTCTTCTTTTCAGTTTTTACTTTGTTCATGGCAGAGCTATAATTCATGTAGATCTAAATCTCGTTTCTTTCTTTCTTTTCTTTTTTCTTTTTTAAATATTTTTATTTGTTTTTTATTCTTCCTGGTCGGCTCTGCCCAACTGAGTTTGACTTGCTCTCTCTCTCTATTTAATATTTTAATAATGAGTTGTGAAGTAATTGATTGAATAAATTAATCATGTTCTTGTTTATTAGCTTGTAGTTTATGGTGTCTCTCTTCAGCCAATCCAAAACGTAGTTGGTATTAGGTCGATCTTTTCTGATGCCCTAAATGAGTGGTGTGGGCCACACCCCAAATTAAAAATAAAAAATAAAAAAGAAAATATTGTAATACCTCCTCACGTTCTCCTTTGTTCCATCTATATGTTCTAAATATAAGTGTGTGTACATATATATATATACAGTCAAGTCTCGACTTTTATTTTATATGTTAGGAAAAGAATTGGTCTCTCATTTTATTTGATCCCTTTTTGTTTTTTTTGCAGTGTCCAATTGTCTTTCTACAGTGTTATCTGATTTTCTGAGAATTTTCTCTGTATATTTAGATCCATGGATAGAGGCATTGTATTTGGTCGTACCCAGTAAGAGCAATTCCAAGTATTTCACCAAAAGAAGTTAAAGAAAAAAAAAAAAAAAAACCATGGTTCTTGGCATAAGATCGAAGAGTCGAAAAAATGTTGCGGTTCCGGTTGATTACCTTATCCAAGTCCAAGAGATCAAGCCTTGGCCCTTGTCTCAGTCTCAGAAATCAGCTCAGTCTGTGTTTCTTCAATGGGAAAATGGTGATCAAGTTTCCGGGTCCTTAACTTCCGGTGTTGGAGATGGGAAGATCGAGTTCGCCGAGTCTTTTAGGCTTCCGGTTACGTTATGCAAGGAAGCGTCAAGGAAAGGCCAAGCCCGGGAAAGTTACCAGAAGAATAACTTGGAGTTTTACTTGTATGAACCTCGAAAGGACAAGGCAATGAAAGGTCAACTCTTGGGGTCTGCTGTGATTAACCTTGCAGATTATGGAGTCATCAGGGAAGGCGTTAGTGTGACTGCTCCGATGAACTGCAAGAAGAGTTCTAAGAACTCGGGACAGCCGGTTCTTTATGTCAATATTCAGCCGTTCGGTGATAGTAGCTCCAGCTCATCGCCCAAGGGAAGCATTTTGTCAAAGGAAGCTTCTCTAGATAATGATGGAAGGGAGTCTGTCTCGGAAGCTATGCTTGACGAGAATGACGAAGAAGCTGAGATCGCCTCTTTCACCGATGATGAGGACAATGTTGATGACGATGTCTCTTCACACTCGTTACGCACCATTAACTCTTCTGCTATCGAGACAGCAGTCAATTCAACACCAAATATTGTAAAGGTATGGGATGGATTATGCGGCATTTTCACTTATTGTAATGAGTGCTGATTGTATTGTTTCGTGAAATTACACCTGAAAAGTTGATTTTATTCCACCTTTAACCAGTAGTTGTGGAGTTGAATTTGGTTTTTTATATTCCCATGTCTTTAGTTCGACTGATCAAATACGTTATTTAGGATGCATATGCTCTTGTTGAATCTTAACAATGCAGTGACAATGTATAGAAAATGTTTAACCTTGACTATTTCGATTCTTCTTGGTTTCTTAATTTGTTATGCTCAAATACAGTTTATATACTTGTTATAAAACTGTGCAATTGTGTTGCAGATTGAACCAGAAACAACGAAGGATGAAGTTGAAAGGAATCTTGGAGAGCCGAGTGTAGCTGCAAGAGGTGAACCTGCAAATACAAGGTCAAGTCCTCCGGCTAAAACAGTGAACCACCCAAAAGAAAGTTCGACATATTCGTCATCTCTTCCCTACTCGAATCTCAGGAATCCTGCAAATGATGGTGATGCTTTTCCCTACATTCCTCAAGATAGGTCAGTGCCAATCCTGAAAAAGTCTGTAACCCATGGTGTTAGGTCTTCTTCTTCATCCCTAGGCTACCCCGATGATCCACACATGGCTGTTAACAGAAGGCTTGTCGATGGCAGTCGCCAAATGCCAGAATGTGCTCAGGAATCCCGTAGAGAGAACATTGTTTCAAATTTCACAAACAAAGTGCCATCATCGACCATGCATAGCCAGGAGGGCAAAAGAAACCATACGGATTCTCAAGCCACTCAAGAGGATTACAGAAATGTTTGGAGACAGACCAAAAATGGCCAGGTGGAGACTAGCTCAAAGGACTCTAGTGATATTGGAGTCCCTCATAATGTTGTAAAAAATAACAAATTGAAGCATGTCAAATCTGTACAGTTACCTTCTCACACAATTAAAAAGGATACACCATTAGTGTTGGATAATACTGAGTTTGTTGAAAAGCCAATGAGAACTGACATCGCGAAAGATACTCGGGATGGTTGTATGACTAGTTCACCAGGTGAAGAAAAAGAGACATCAAAACTCTTTTCTGATAGGACAGGTGAGCTCAAGGCTGAAATTGAAATGCTCAAGGAAGAGTTGAAGGAAGCTGCGGCTGTTGAGGTTGGTCTATACTCTGTTGTTGCTGAGCATGGGAGCTCCACTAATAAAATACATGCTCCTGCTCGACGTATTTCTAGATTCTATTTTCATGCTTGCAAATCGAGCTCCCCAGCAAAGAAGGCGAATGCAGCTAGAGCTGCTGTATCTGGATTTATTTTGGTTTCTAAAGCATGTGGCAATGATGTTCCAAGGTATGCCAAGATGATGTCTTTAAACAGAAGAAGCTAAATCACACAAATTTCTAAATGAAGTCCGTGGACCTTTGTGTCGTTTATTCCCTTTTTTATTATTATTATCATTTTTTTTTTCTGTTAGCAAATCAATCATGCACGGATTGAGTTTTAGATTTCCCACTGATATGAAATTTATCCTCTCTGTTATTTGACATATTTGTTGAATGTTTTTATCTACCAACAGGTTGATTTTCTGGTTGTCAAATTCAATCATGTTAAGAGCTATTGTCAGTCAGACTGTTGGGACACTTTCGGGTGGACCAGATGTTGACCGTAGTGGTGGATTGGGACAGAATGGGCTCACTCCTCGTAGGGAAGAGAAGAATGACAAGAAAGAAAATGTTGATGAGTGGCATGACCACCAAACGTTTCTTATTGCATTGGAAAAGTTTGAATCTTGGATCTTTTCCCGAATTGTGGAGTCCGTCTGGTGGCAGGTTAATCCATACAAACATATATTTATATATTCTATCTTTCTTCATCGTTTTCTTTCAAGTTTTTCCATTTTTGTTTGTTGCTATGAGTGTTTAGCCCAAATCCACAAATCTACCCATCAAGCCTGATATCGTTTCTCGTGTTTGCTGTCCAGACTATGACTCCACATATGCAGCCTGTGGCTGCAAAGGGCTCGAGCTCAAGGAAAGCTTCTGGAAGGAAGCATGGTTTTGGTGATCACGAACAGGGAAATTTCTCTATTGAGCTCTGGAAGAAAGCTTTCAAAGATGCCTGTCAAAGGCTTTGTCCTGCTCGAGCCGGTGGACATGAGTGTGGCTGCTTGCCTTTGCTAGCTCGCTTGGTATGTTTGTTGGATTGTTGAGCTTCTTAATTGGCACAAACTAATATAGCATGTCCCGAAATCATTTTTGTTTGACTGTTTTCATTGATGCAGACATTGAAACTATGTTTTGAACGATATATTATCCGTCATGTATCAGGTTATGGAGCAGTTGGTGGATAGATTAGATGTGGCAATGTTCAATGCTATTCTTCGTGAAAATGCTGAAGAGATGCCAACAGATCCTGTATCTGACCCCATAAGTGACTCTAAGGTTCTCCCGATTGCCGCTGGAAGATCAAGCTTTGGGGCTGGTGCACAACTAAAAAATGCAGTGAGTGTTATGGATGCCTTGTTGTGTGAGCTTATTTTGGAATCAATCAACTTTGAGCAATGTTATCCATGAAATTTCACCTATACTAGTACCCGTTTGAAGTCCCGCCTAGTTACAGAAATTTCTTAAAGAATGAACCGCTTCTTTGGTTTGGTACTCGTAAGAATAGCAAAATCATTACAATATTCATGCTTTGCTCTAATGGGAGAACTTTTTCCTTCTCTATCATATTTACAGATTGGGAGTTGGTCCAGGAGCCTCACTGACATATTCGACATTGATGATGCTTCTGAAGATAAAAATGAACTCAATGATGAAGAGAAGCCGGAGTCTCAAACATCCTTCAAAGCTTTCCGTCTGCTAAATGCTTTGAGTGACCTCATGATGATTCCATTTGAAATGCTTGCGGATAAATCCACTCGGAAAGAGGTATAAACCTTAGAACACTTGGCATATATTTCTTCCACGTTAATTTAACTTTTCTATTCTCCTTCCCCTGTAATCTCATCACTGTTTGATAACTCTCTGAAGGTATGCCCCGTACTCAGTCCACCAGTGATCAGGATGGTTCTTTACACTTTTGTCCCGGATGAGTTTTGCCCTAATCCCATTCCGGAGGCAGTTCTTGAGGCTTTGGATTCTGAGGTAACTATATATTAGGCTTGCTTACTCATGCTTTTCTTTCAAATATTCTAATAGAACCTTAGATAATCCAAACTCGGAGTTGAGCTCTTAATTCATTTGCACTAAAATATGTTGTTCCTTATTTCCCTTTAATTCAGGATAATTTTGAGGTTGATGAAGAATCCGTTACAAGTTTCCCATGTACTGCACATCCCACCATCTATGCACCGCCTTCAGCTGCTTCATTGGCTCGCATTATAGGAGAACTGGGAAGTCAAGCTCTCTCGAGGAGTGGATCAGTGCTCAGAAAATCATACACCAGTGATGATGAGCTCGAAGAGCTGGATTCTCCTATTACTTCAATCATTAAAGACAATTTCAAGGAAAAACAAAAGAGTGATCAACAAGTCGTCAGATACCAACTCCTCCGTGAAGTATGGAAAGACAGTGAATGATCATATATCGCTTTTCTCTCAGCCCATTGTTGTACAGGTCATCCATCTATTTCAGTTCCTGGGCTTGGTTGGGTTAATCTGTTGTATTTTCCCGTTTACCTAAAACTATATTTATGGTACCACATAGATTTTTCAGAGATCCATTGGTTGAGAGCTGTAAATATCGGGTTTTAAGTTGGTGGTTTTTACGCCCATGAGTGGTTGAGAATTTCGAGTATATAGAAGTTTGATTTTTCAAGTATCCATGCAGGTTTTCTATGATGCCAGACACTGAAATGAAGAATGTCATCTAAATTCAGTTACAATTTATACATAACGATTGACGGACAAGCCAGAGAGAAGAAGCAGGAGAGGGAGAGAGAAACAATTCAATCTGAGATGTTTTATTACTGTAGTTTCCAGGGCTGAGGATAATTCCAATAGCTGAAGAATATACAGCCAGAACCATTGAAACCCAGTAAGTTATATGACCAAGCCCTGTGACCACTGTCCATTCACCATAGCTTGTAGTTGTACCTGCCGATTTCACATGCGTCATGCTTCTGAAGCCTAACCAAGAGAAACGAAGAGCAAAATTTTGTTGGAAAACAAAAGCGACTCGTAGTCAAGGAAATCTTACAGTTTTGATTGTGCACCATGAGTAGGACTCCGCAATGCATCGTAGTGTCCGTAACCATTATAAAGGACGCGGATAGGATTGTCTTTCCCATACTCTTGACCATATTCAGCTATGATCGTGAGGCCACCAGAATTCTTGTCTCGCATGTACACTGTGATTGGCATCCTAGAATCGGATAATATTGCTCATTTAGTAAAATATGTTTCGTACTTGCGGCATTTTCTTGAAGGTTTTCCATAAAAACAAAGTAAAGACATATCAGTGAAGGACATTTTACTGTTCCTAACTGCAGGGAAACAAATCTTTCAATCAATGGAATAAAGGCAAAGACAGAATCGAGACACTAGGTGAGAACTGACCCCAAATTTACGCCAATCATGGGTTTGAAAAAAGCAATTAGCTACACTAATGATAAGCAAATAATAATTAAGCAAAGAAAATTCCACCAACCAAATGATTCCTAGAGACTAGAGGATTAATAGAGAAGACAAAGGACTTACTGCAGAACATGCGAGGACATGAGCAACTCTGGCTCGCCCCCCCAAATATGAGGTTGTCTCATCTGTACGACATACGTCTCAAAATCATCTTCAAGAAACCTGCCCATGGAAGAGTTTTCAAACTAAAAATAAGATTAAATAAAATAAAATATTAGTAAGACATGTTAATGATGTAAACTATTTCTTCAACCATCTAAATAACGGATCAAAAGTGTCAAATGAACTCGAGGATTCTCAAGAGAACTGACCATTCAGTGTCTGCCCGCCGCTTGATAAATTCATCTGCAACCTGTCCACGGAAAGTTTCTCTACGCGCTTTAGAACGAGATGAAAGCGAAGAATTTGACAAAAATAAACAAAATTACTCTATGAACACGAAAAGATTTCGGTAGAAAACAGCAAAGACATTCAAATGCAAACAAAATTATGGTAAAAAACACATTCACTTTACTCGATTCATCCAACCGTTGAAACTTGTGTCTCTCATGTCAAATCAAACAATTCACGAATGAGAAAACAAATATATCTCCTTGTGAATTTGGCTGGGAAAAAAAAAAAAAAAAGAAATGAAAAAAGAGTTGGTTTTGTACTCTATGTCTGAGCTCATCTGCAAGTTCTCTCTGACGGCTCTCACTTGGAGGTGGCTTTCCAGATCTTAGGGAAGCACCATGGACGACGGACCGGAACAAACATCTTCCATCACCTGGTATCCCTGTACCATTAAAAAAAAAAAAAAACTATTAATTTATTTTTTTTTATTTTTATTTTTTTTCCATATTACCGTCACTATTAGCCCCAGGCATAAAGAATTTTCAACTAAAAAAAAAAAAAAAAAAAAAAAAAAAAAGCTCAGAAGCAAACAAACCAAAGCCATATTCCATGTTGATGACCAAAAAGTTGCCAGTCAAGTTCACGAAACCAAACTATAGGAGAAAAGCGTACAAAGGCAATAAGGAGAAAGCGAGAGAAAAAAAAAAAAAAAAAAAAAAAAAAAAAAAAAAAAAAAGAAAAAAGGTGCAAGCAAAGAATCAACTCAAAATCAAATTTGAGCCGATGAAGAAAAGCATGTAAAATTGAAAAAACAGATTATAAATTTGGTCAATACATAAAGTCTGAAACTTTCTTTGTTTTTTCGCATCATCATCATGATCATCGTCCTGTGAATTGTAAGACGTAAAGAAAATTAAGCGGGGGTTGTTACCGAGCAGAGTTTCTGGTTTCGGCATTGTTCGAATCGGAAAACTATAAACATTGATCAAATCAGAGAAGCAGAAATTGCTTGTGAAAAAGATGGATTCTCATTTTTCTCTCGGTTCATATCTCTGATTCTGAAAAGCAAGCGAAGGATTGCCGTGAAAAATATGGTCACAACTTTGAAATTGACCCCCACAAGTGGTGGTGCACAGGCGACTTTTTTGCTCGAATCAAATTCCATTTCCTTTTTCGCTTTGTGCACCTCGAGTGGCCGAGAGTAGCTCTCTCTCTCTTCTCCACTCTCTCTCTTCTGTTATTGAAGATGAAGATGACTTATGCACGTGTCAATATCCTACCTTTGTCCATACTATAAAATGTTGCAGCATGGAGCAGATGATCTGAACTAAAAGGAAACAGATTTCTTGCAACCAATTAGAATCGTACACGTGTGCATTACCGTACGGTGGCGCCCAAATTTGTTCCGGACACTAACAACCCCCTTCAAACCGCTCTTCCTTTTCTCAGCATCACCACATATATCCCAACAAAAAGGGGAAAAAAAAAAAATTCAACTTTTTATCGTCTTGTAAGAGAAATCCTTGTTAGTTCATTTATTGCGGGTTGATTTTCGATATTTGGATTGCGGGGTATACTTTTTAAGCCGGAGGTAGATTAAAGAAACTCTTTTTACCTTTGCCAAGAATATAAAGTTCTCTCTTTTCATGGGCATCTTTGTATTAGTTTTTGTAATGATATTATTGCTTTCCTCTATATGATTTTTCGAATTTTGTTTCTATCCGTTTACTGTTCGGTTTCCATCTGATTTTCCTACCAATTGCTTGACTTAATCGCTAATTTACATCTTTTTGGAAGTTATTTGCTTGAATTGTAGAAGCAGCAATTTCTTTTTTGTATTTTTAGACTATTTGATACAAGATATGTCAAGGTAGTCTATTTTGTGGAATTTCTGAGCACAAGACAGAGATATGTAAATGAACCGACTTTAGATCCATCTCTGCATCTACATTTATTACACAATTCAATGCAATCTTTTTTTTTTTTTTTTTTTTTTTCAATTATCATGATTATTATTTTCACATTTGGCTTCAACTTTCTCAGGAATAAGCAGAAAATCCAAAATGAACTCTAGACGGCAGCCATTACACACGTGCGGTGTTTCAATAATAAAAATAGCAATGAAAGCCTCTGGTGCAGCCCAAGATCTCAGTGGACCATTAGGCTCAATGGCAAAAAAGGTTGTTGAAATTGTCTCATTTGCAATCCCATTTGTCCATGCCTTGCTATATCTATGGCTAGTCCTCCTCTCTTCCATCGACGATCATATCCTAGCAGTTGAAGACATTATAGAGAAAACTTTCCGTCCATCAAAGCATATTTTCAACAAGATTGATGACCTTGTCCGAGTCGTGGAAAATCTTCCCGGAAAATTTGATCGCGCTGTAAAAAGTTTACCCTCCATAATCCACCAGGTCCCCTTTCTAAATTGGGCATTGGTACATGTTATCTCATTGCTAGAAATTCTGATCACCATATTGGCTTATTGGGGACCGGAAGATACAAGGGAGAAGGAGATTATGGTCGATCAAAACTGTGATAATCGCGAAGGTGAATCTGAATCTGCATTGGTTGTTGAAGCTGAACATGGATCAAAACTAGTAATTGAAGCTGACAACAAACCAACAAAATCTTCTGAGAGTGAGGGTTCCAAGGGAGAGTTTCCTCCTGTATCTGAAACCCAACAAGCCGAAAGTGACACGGCTTGTGTGGATGCTAAGCAAGATAGTATCAAGAGTACTTACAAGGATGTCTTTGAGAAGGGAAAGAACGACGTTCGATCTGATCAGAACATTAATGACCAAGAAAAATTTAGAGAGGGAAAGGGGAAAATAGCAGACGGAAATGAGAGCCCTAAGGATGATCCAATAATAGAACTGTTCGAGTCGAGATGGCTTATGAAACGAGGAAGAGGAGGAAAATGAAGGTTTATTTCTCGTCCTGTCTCTTCTGCATGAAGACCACAAGATTGCAATTTCTAGACATTCTCTCATATGTGTGTATATAAACAGATTTAGTGCAATTTTCTACACGAGTAACAAAAGGTGATTTCTAATGCAGCTTATCTTTTTTGCACTTTGTATGGTCCCATTTCCTTAGCATAAAAACATAAATATAGGACAATTAGGTTGGTTGGTCTTTTTTTAATTACCTAATCTAATAGATGACTAAATTTTTTTTTTAATTTAGGAAAATTACATTTGTCATTTTTCAGATTTAGTTAAGCAATGATTGACTATGAAATTTGATTATTTACCTTATGGTAAATCACTAATTCACTATTTAAAAAAATTGATTAATTATTTTAATTAAAAAAAAACTTTTAACTAATTTTTAAAAAATTCAATCATTTATTAAAAAATTTCTTTAAAAAGACTATTTAATTATAAATCCCTTAAACATATACACACGTATACAATCAAAGTTCATTTATTCGTTGTCTATCATTAGAAACGAATGCATTCTACCTAACCAAGGATGTTAGACTAGTAATTGGGATAGGGGCCGCGCGAACGCAGGCCCCCACAACCACAAATAATGACGTAGGCTCCACCGCTTTGGGTAGACCTTAGCCCAGCACCCTTCCTAAGTGCAATGGAAGTCACTGAGCTAGGCCATGGGCCTTCTTGATCGCCCATTGACCCCGTCCAGGTAAGTATGTTGCATGTGGTATTGTCATTTGGATTTATAGACCTTTCCAATCCTCTTCATCTATATATTCTCAATGTGGGATTTTTCACAACACCAAAACCTGTCACTTTGTAAATGCTATAAAAGAACCAAATCGATGGGAAAAAAGACATATATAGATTTTAGATCACTTTATATCAATAAATCAGCAAGGTACCATGCTATCAAATAAAAACAATTAAAAAAAAAAAAGAGCAAGATACCAAGTAACGTTGGAAGCCTAGGTAGAGCTTGCAAAAGTTATCTTTCCAACTTCTAATCAAAGGAGTGAACTAGAGTACTCAGATATCAAGTGCAACATGTGCATTACCAATAGTAAGCAGGAAATTATTTGCCACCATCCGTGATGAAACTAGAAATTTTGGTGGAGACTGAGAACTACAAATTTTTAATTTTCAGAACAATCAAGTAAAGTTTTGTTAGTAGAATTTGTAAATTTAGGGGTAAATATATATAAACATTAATTTAAAAAAGAAGAAGAAGAAGAAGTTGAGGGCAGCTTAGGGCGCCCCAAGGCCTTAATGCCTCCATTATTAGCGACCGCAGTTGTTGAACGAGGTTAGGTAATTAGGGTCCCGTCCTCCAGTAGTTGGCTATATTTTATCCGATTCCTTGACTTTTAGTTTTCTTTTCCAATAACTTACTATACCTAGAAATTGTAAGTTATAAAAATAATACCTAGCAATTGAGGACAAAAAAAATTGTAAAATCATTCTATCAATTTATGTGCTTGTACGT